>JAXGGA010004730.1:0-85087 GCA_038373865.1 Uloborus plumipes | reverse complement strand
TTCAAAAAAACTCGCCCCAAGGCGGCTCGCTAACAGGCGCTTCACTCTTTCACTTTTTCCTGCTTAAAAAAAATCATTCGAATTATTGAGATGCTTCGCGTCTTCAAAATCGTGAGGAAAGTTACAGCAAGTTCTGCTCACCAAAGGGAAAGAAGCAGACATAGATACTCAGTTTTTAATATAAGTAGACTAGCTGCGTGGCCCGGCGTTGCACAGGATGTAATGTAGTGAAGGCAGTTTGAGAATACTACTCGCCGCCAAGGCGGCTCACCTTTAAAGTAGCGAGGAAAGTTTCAACTAACTACTCGCCACCAAGACGGCTCGCCTTTAAAGTAATGAGAAAAGTTGAAATAGTTTACTCGCCGTCAAGGCGGCTCGCCTTTACAGTAGCGAGGAAAGTTTCGATAACTACTCGCCGCCAAGGCGGCTCGCCTTTAAAACACCAAGGAAAAGTTAAACAAACTACTCCCCGCTAAAGCGACTCGCTAAAAAACTTTCCTGCATCAAAGAATAAATCGCGTTTCTTTGCTCATACTTCCTCAAAAAGAAAGACGATGTCAAGTAGCACATACTTAGCACTCTCCCTAAATAACATATAAAATTCCTTACCAAAAACAATTATTTCCAAACTGCTTTCTTCCTGTAAAATTAATTGCAAAACTCTAAACGAAAAAGTTCTTTTAATATTTGGATCGCAGCCAAAAAAAGTCCCTTCTAAAAACAGCAATTGCAATTTATTTATAAACACATTTTCAAAATGGTACCAGAGAAAAAATATGTCAATAATAATTAGAATAAAAACAATTGTTAGAACTTTGTTATAACACGTATTCAAAATGACAATGGAAAAAAAAACACTCTTTAATTTTAAAAAGTTCAATTTAATTAACGTTTTAATTTAAAACCGCAACGGAAAGAAATAAATGTCTCGGAATTTTAAATAGTTCAATAATTGAATTAACGTTTTAATTCAAAATGGCAACGGTAGGAAATAAATGTCTTGGAATTTTAAATAGTTCAATAATTTAATTAACGTTTTTATTCATAATGGCAACGGTAAGAAATAAAAGTCTTGGAATTTTAAATAGTTCAACCATTTAATTAACGCTTTAAATTAAAATAGGTACGGAAAGAAATAAAAGTCTTGGAATTTTAAATAGTTCAATAATTTAATTAACGCTTTAATTTAAAATGGCAACGGAAAGAAATAAATGTCTTGGAATTTTAAATAGTTCAACCATTTAATTAACGCTTTAATTTAAAATAGGTACGGAAAGAAACAAAAGTTTTGGAATTTTAAATAGTTCAATAATTTAATTAACGCTTTAATTTAAAATGGCAACGGAAAGAAATAAATGTCTTGGAATTTTAAAAGTGCAAAGAATTTAATTAACGTTTTAATTAATATCTCAGCTAATTAACGTCGTACAATTACGCGGTTGGTCTTATTGTCTTCCTTAGAAAATTTCGAATCGAATGGTATTATGTTTGATTCTTTACGCTCAGCGGTTTTTGAGGAGTTCAAGCTTTAGACGGAAAGACAGACAGACAGACAGACGCGGACAGATTTTAATAGTAGTAATGGCTTTTCAACAAATGAATGTTTCAAAATATTACAAGTAGCCAGCGATAAAAATACTACGTAAGTCGCCCGCTTATGAGTTTCGTGTTTGATTTAGTTAAGCCTTCATTCAAAATTCTCGTTATCATTGTTATCACTGTTTCATAGCAACCACGTTTCAACAATGGATTTCATATTTAATCATTTATTAGGCTTAATCGCTTTAAATTTGACTACTTATTAATTGATATCTTCGCTAATTAAAATCGTATAATTATATAAATTGACACTAATGAAGCCTGAAAAATTACCTATCTATCGGTACCTGGTTCGACTTTTAGTTCATTGGCGTTTAGGAGAAAGAAGCGTGACATAGAAAGATAGTTAGAAAGATACTCAGTTTTTAATCTCCATACTAGCTGCCAGGGCAGCTAGGTTAGCTTCCTGCGGCATGTTGATGCATAACGTCTCCCCTCACTAACTTTTACCTCATTCTGAAGTTATATTATTTGATATAATTTAATGTTCATTTGATTTCAAGACATACCATGCACGTGGCCCGGCGTTGCACGGGCACTTCGTGCCTTGAAAGTAGTGAGAAAAATTTCAAGAAAGTACTCCCCGCCAAGGCGGCTCGCTAATAGGCGCTTCACGCCTTTACTTTTTTCCTATATAAAAAACCATTCGAATTATTGAGATGCTTCGCGCTTTCAAGATGGTGAGGAGAGTTTCAATAAGTTCAGCTCGCTCAAAGAAAAAAAGCAGACATAGACACTCAGTTTTTAATATAAGTAGATGGCTTTTCAACAAATGAATGTTTCAAAATATTACAAGTAGCTAGCGATAAAAATTCTACGTAAGTGGCCCGCTTATGAGTTTCGTGTTTGATTTAGTTAAGCCTTCATTCTAAATTCTCATTCTCATTGTTATCACTGTTTCATAGCAACGACGTTTTGCAAAAATGGATTTCATATTTAATCATTTATTAGGCTTAATCGCTTTAAATTTGACTACTTATTAATTGATATCTTCGCTAATTAAAATCGTATAATTATATCAATTGAAACTAACGAAGCCTGAAAAATTACCTATCTATCGGTACCTGGTTCGACTTTCAGGTCATTGGCGTTCAGGAGAAAGAAGCGTGACATAGAAAGATAGAAAGAAAGATAGTTAGAAAGAAAGATAGTTAGAAAGATACTCAGTTTTTAATATAAGTAGATATTATTTGTCTAAGCCGAATCCTATACCCGGTCGAAACTCTCTCATTTCTTTATCGAATTGCATGAAAATTTATGATTTTTAAGCTTATCCCGCGGGCTATTGACGAAAATTAGACCCACCCTCTAAAAAGTGTCGGTTCGTTTTTTATTCGAATTTCAATTTTTGGGCACAAAATTGACTCTATCTAGCGAAATAATTGTCGTATCGTCTCCATTTTGATTTCATTCGAAAGATTAAAAAAATGCGTTTCGAACGTTTCTCCGCTAGCGCCGAGTAACGAGAATCTCGAAAGGCCACGTTTAAGCGACTTATAAGCGATTGAAGTTTGAAAAAGTTAAATTTTTTGCTCAACTGTTAAAATCGTTACCATTGTTGTTCAAATCAATTTTAAATGCGACATTTCAAGCCAAGGCTTAGCTCGGTAAACCTTAATTGTAACTTTTATTGTTTCAAAATACTATGGTAGTTTTGCTATAACGTTAGTATTTAGTTTAGTAGTAGCCTTGGGTATTTGATTTTAATATAGGGTATCACTTTTGTAGTAGTTGTAAAAGTGAACGTATCTTTGATCTCTTTGAAAAGTTGTCAGAACGACGGCAGTAGATGGCGATGTTGTGCAAACGTACAAGATTTTACAATGCCAAGGAACAGGGTACCAACAGGCAGACTAACAGGAAGATGTCTTCTACCTAGACAATATTAGACAATTCAACAATGCTTTGGCCTTCGCTTCAGTCAAAGTGGACTCAGTTAACATTCCTGGCAGAGATCCATATTGTTTTAAACTACATGGTCAAGTGTACCATATGATCGGGAACTTGCAACCTCCGACAGGGACTACACCAACTTACGCTGGACTTTTCTTTATAGATTTCGACACTGCGCTGCAACTTCGGGCAGATAATGAAGCCAATAAAAATTGTCGTATTAAATTTTAAGTTTAGAGGGTTTTTTTTTTTTTTTTTTTTTTTTTTGCGGAATTCCGCACGGGTCACCTAGTTTCTTTTAAATTGGAAAGAGATGGTATCAACTGTCGTACCAAACGTATGAAACCTTGAAAAAATCTCCGGCTTCCAAGGGGTTCGAGTGAAAAATTCAACCCTGTCCTCTAAAGAAAAAAAAATATGGTACAACATGTGTACCGGTGTAAATGTGTACCGGTGTAAATGCACGGTAATACATTGAAAATTTAAGAATTTTAGTTTATTACTGTAAAAGTGGCTATTTTACAGTTTGGTACTGTATAAAATAATTTTGGAAAAAAAAATCGAGCCCACTTTAGTTGGAAATTGCTCTAAAAAGTAAAAAATAATTTTTTCCTTTGAACACCATCGAAACTACTTTTAAACATAAGTTTTGAAGTCGGCGCAAAAACGATAGGTAAAATGATATTTAACCATATTTTGCCAACATTTTTTCAGAGAAACCATTGAAAATTAAAAGCAGAATATTTGTGTCATTACACGAATGTGTGGTAATCAATGAAATGAGTCCATTAAAATTTATATTTATAGTTGAATTGTAGTTGCGTATGATTCTATACATTGTTTTTGCGCCGACTTCAATACTTATGTTTAAAAGTAGTTTCGATGGTGTTCAAAGAAAAAAATTATTTTTTACTTTTTAGAGCAATTTCCAACTGAAGTCGGTTCTATTTTTTTTTTCAAAATTATTTTATTTCATTCTTTTTAGTGTAAATGCACTTAAAATAATCAAAATATAGTTAAAAAACCATGCAGCTGTTCAAAAAAACTTGCAGACCTGGACTCGATCTCATTCCATCAGGAATTTCAACCCGACGCGTTTAATCACTTGACCATCGGGTCGCTGATTGAAGTAAGGATTTACGATAGCACATATTGTTTTAAATAACATGAAATTTTAGCTTTTAGATTATATTTTTTTTTCTAGTGAACAAATATCGTCATATGAATACATGGTACCTAAATTAACCTTCTCCTATCGATTTTTAAAAAATCGTCCAAATCGTTTCAGTAGATCAGATGTTATGTGCGAACAAACAGACAAAAAAACATACGCTTTGAATTGAGAATCTCCTCCTTTTTTGAAGTCGGTTAAAAATTGAAAGTAAAGGTAAGTAATTTGAATTGTGGGAGAAAGGGTTAGACTAAGACTTGGAAAATTGGTGCAAGTTTTTGCATTTCATGGAAAAAATTTTCAACTAAAGTGGACTCTTTAGCTTTTTTCGAACACCACAAATCAAAATCTTATTTTTAAAAAATTTGTGTCACTTTAATGGTCGTTCATACCCCCCCCCCTCGCAGTGCAAAAAAAAAACATTACACAGCAGATTTTGCCTAATAACTCAACACTCATGGTGTTTGATACATTTTATTTGTTTGTAATGATGTTTTTTGGTCACAACCAATATGAAATTCACAAAAAATAGTTACTTTAATTTTTAACATATATTTATCATCTTAAGACTTTTTGATTTTTAATTTTACCTTGAATTTGACGTAAATGCAAGGTGTAAAATACAGAATTTTATAAAGGTACAAAAATTAACATAATATAATTGATTGTATATATAATTTTTGAAAAAATAATATAAGTGCCGCAAATCAAAAACCATTTATTGCCACAATCGATTCAAAGCCCCCAAAAATGGCGCAAACGTCCATAAGAAAATTCTACAGCATCGAAGGACCCCATTGCCAATTTTAACAAAGATCCGACCTAAATTGTCATTTTGTACTATAAAAAAATATGGGGTAGATCCCCATGGGGATATGTACCTGCATAAGGACATTACAATCATTCGAAAAAATCCTTGCAGACTTGGACTCGATCTCATTCCATCAGGAACTTCAACCTGACACGCATAACCACTTGACCATCGGGTCGCTCCTTGAAGTAAGGATTTACGATAGCACATATTGTTTTAAATGACATGAAATGTTAGTTTTTCGATCATAACTTTTTTTTCTAGTGAACAAATATCGTCATATGACTACATGGTACCTAAGTTACACCATCTCCTATCGATTAAAAAAAATCGTCCAAATCGGTTCAGTAGATCAGATGTTATGTGCGAACAAACAAAAAAAAAGTATACGCTTTAAATTGAGAACCTCCTCCTTTTTCGAAGTCGGTTAAAAATGTGCAAAGTTGGCTTTTAAAAACATAAAACGCATTTATTAAATCTTTATTTTCTTTTAGTCTTAAGTATCACTTTTACTCAAGATGGCGTGTGACTTACGTAACGTGACTAACGTAACCATCGAATAACAAACAGTCAGCACAGGAGGCACTCGTCAGCCTTTAGTGCCTCCTAGCTCGGTTAATCTTATCTCAGGAAGAAGAGTGTGAATAAGCACGAAACTGCAGTCCTTGGGTGGAGTAATCGAGTTAGCGGTGTATTACATGTTTTCTGCCGTAACCCTGGCTTAGGGTCGGTAATTTACTGCTTTTCATCAGTAAGAGTTAAAGGCAAATAACTAGCACATTTTATTTATTTGTTTTATGTCATGGAAAAAAAATAATAATAAAGCATTCTCTCCGTCACTCGTGTTGCTATTTCTCTTAAAGTATTTTTTCAAAACAATACCAAAGAAAACCGCTTTCATCTGTAGGTTATAATTCTTGAGAATAAAATTTAAGATTGGAAAAATTTATTCAAACCTCTAACGCATACTGTCCGATAAGAAAACTGAATATCATTAAATATATTTTTTTTAAACACGTCCTATAGTTTTACAAGGAAACAAACAAATATGTAAGATAGGTACAAACATGTATTGAATAACTTTCAAGTTTATATACGGTGCCATTTGCTTAAAACATGCCACTTTATCTTTTAGAACCTCTTTCAAGTTATTCAAATTTTTTTTTTTTTTAAAAAATGATGTGAAAAAAATGAACTGTAATCTCGCTCTTTTAGCATTACGATAGAAAAAAAATGAGCTCTAAAAAAGGTAGAACAAAAAATAAAATAGTGATTGCATATGAACAAAGTTTGGGTATGAATAATCTCACACACTTCGATGAGGAATCAAACAAATATATATGAAAGAAAAGGATAAATGTAAAGGGATGGTTATAATTAAAGTATATATATACACTGCAAAAAATAAGTTGTTGTTTTTACAGTATTATACTGGTAGCAGAGATTCAAGCTTAAAACTGCAAAATGCACAGTAATAAACTGTAAAAGTGCTAATTTTACAGTCTATTATACAGTCATTCCATAGTGACTAACATAACATTCAGAGCTGATTTTGTAACTATTTTTACTTGTAACTTAAAGGATAAAAAATATATTTTAGTTCTGATGGTGGATTTACAATGTGCATGGTATCTATGTATCATTTCTGCTAAGAATTTAAAACAGAATTACTGACAGTAGATATTTTTTCAACAGAAATAGCGACGTGACTAACGTAACATTTTTGCAACCCTGAACATTTATGCTCATGTTGTGAGGCAAAAATTTCTCATAGTTAAGCAAGTGTTAAAAATTGAATGATATATTTGAAAAATGTGTAAAATTGGCTTTTAAAAACATAAAACACATTTATTCAATCTTATTTTTTTTTTTTTTTTTAGTCTTAAGTCTCACTTTTAATCAAGATGGCGTGTGATTAACGTAACCATCGAATAACAAGCAAAAAACACACTACAAACTATTTATTATGGCTTATCTCAGTGACAATTACAATACGTTTTCCATTTTTTTTAACTTCTAATGTTGTATGATTTTTATTTATTTATTTTTTGATACTTTTTTTCACTTTGGTATTTTTTTTTCTTCGGCTGAGGTTGACATTCCATTGGAACGACCCTATAGTAAAGCAGCAATTTTGCAGTTTATTACTACAAATTTACAGTTTATTTCCGTAAAATTTAACTGTATTATACTGTAAAAACAACAGTATAATACTGCAACAGAGGTTCCAGTTTAAAACTGTAAAATGCAAGGTAAATTAGCAATTTTACAGTTTATTACTGTATAAAGCAGCAATTTTACAGTTTATTACTATGAAATTAGCTGTATTATACTGTAAAAACATCTATTTTTACTGTGTATATAAAAGGGTTTCCCGAAATGATATCATACTTTTTAATCTCCCCTCACCCCTAATCTCCTCTTCTCACACTCTGCGTTATATTACTTGAACGTATTGTTATGCCGACCATCTTGTCGATATAAAAGTTCATAGTGGTTAGACAAATCTGACTGCTGATGGGTAGGTTCAGGATTCGAATCCCGGTTTGGTCGAGGGCATGGATGTACCTTCTCTCTCTCTCGTCTTTGTCCTTTCTTAGGATGAATACGTTGTTGTGACTGGTATGCAATGTGCGTGGGATCTAAATCAAACTTCCACCTTTATCATGCTCAGTAAAAAATGGACGTACTGGTTCTGCCTTTAATGGGATATCGTTATCTACTCGGGCTAGAATAACCGCGCGGGTTAAGTACGATCAACATCAAATATTTTTACGAAGAACGCTTTCATTTTGACATCAATTTTCTTTTTCCTTCTCACAAACCGTCAAATATTCTCGAACCGTCCTCTCTCCTTCAAAGCGTGACATCAGAGCAGAACTCCTTCTAGTTGACTTAAATCGTTGAAGCTGTACATACATATTATGACCTATTGGGAGTAGAAATTTGCAACGATGGATAAGTCAATAACTGAGCCTTAGGTAAAATGTCCTGTCATTGATTTCACTGCAAAAAAACTGTTGTTTTTACACTATAATAATGGCAGCAGAGGTTCCAGTTTAAAACTGTACAATGCACATTAATAGGCTGAGACTAGCAAATTTTACAGTTGAGGGTCATTCATAAAGACTAACGTAACATTCAGAGCTGATTAGTAAATGTTTTTACTTGTAACTTAAAGGATAAAAAATATTTTTTAGTTATGCTGGTGGATTTACAATGTACATGGTATCTATGTATCATTTCTGCTAAAAATTTAATGCAAAATTACTGACAGTAGATATTTTTTCAATCAAAATAGCAGCATGACTAACGTAACCTTTTTGCAACCCTGAAAATGAATGCTCATGTTGTGAGGCAAAAAATTCTCAAAGTTAGGCAATTGTTAAAAATTGAATGATATATTTGAAAAATATGTAAAGTTGGCTTTTAAAAACAAAAAAAAAATTATTAAATCTTATTTTTTTTAGTCTTAAATGTCACTTTTACTCAAGATAGAGTGTGACTAACGTAACGTGACTAACGTAACCATCGAATAACAAGTAGTAAACACATTACAAACTATTTATTATGGCTAATCTCAGTGATAATTACAATATTTCTCCATTTTTTTAAACTTTTTATGTTGTATGATTTTTATTTATTTATTTATTTATTGATACTTTTTTTTCACTTCGGTATTTTTTTTTCTTCGGCTGAGATTGACATTTCTAAGGAGTGACCCTTTAGTACTGTAAAATTACTACAAAATTAGCTGTATTGTAGTGTAGAAACAACATCTCATTTTGCAGTGTTTTTCAATGCATCGCTACCAGCGAAAGAACACGCATCGACATGACATTTTTTTTCTGCAGGTTCAATATGTCCTAACCGAGATGTCGGTATATTGCTTGTAGTTCTGCCTTTGCTCTGTCTTAATGGTTTTAATTTACTAAAGATTTTAAGTAATGGTATTTGAAAATTGTTTTTGATTTGTTACATCCGAGTATGTAACATCCGAGAGTACACACAAAAATTTTAAATTTCAGTGTTGTTCATTCGTGTATTTTGTTACTTAGTTTAATAAAATATAAATTTTTTTGACCACTCAGTTTTAGAGAATTATATTTCAACAAAATGCAAAACATTTCATTCTGAGATTAAAAATAATGGCCTCATTAAACATGAAATCAGCAAATCTTGAAACATAAATATAAAAAAATAATAATTACTATTTTTAATCGACTATTCCATCCACGTGTAAGTGAAATATTATAGTTGGTATTAATCTGATAAAAAACGTTTTCCAATTAACTAACAGAAATATGAATTTCTCCAAATTATGGATTATTTGAATGTTGAATACTTTCTGAGAATAGAAAAAAGTTTATTGATTTACTCTGAGCAAAACCACCGAAAAAAAATTAATGTATTTAGAATGTTGAATTTCATATATATTCATGTATTTGTTTTATTTTTATGTTTTAACAGTAAAATAAAAGTAATTACGAAACTTAAGATCTTCTTTGTTTGCATTTCAACCAACTGCAAAATTTTTATTCCTTAATTAAAAAAGTTACTGATCTTTGTTTTTAACATGGGAATGATTTATTTACCAAATTAAAAAATATTATCTTATACGAGTTGTAATTCGGCATCAGTAATTGTATTTTTAATAAACTTTATTGAGCACTCAAAATCTTAAAAACTGAAAATCGCAGCTATAACTAAAAACCGAAAAATTGCACAAAAAATACAAAATCAGATTAATTGAAGTAATCTTTATAAAATGACAAGCACTTATAATTGGTAAATTTATCGTTTTGTATTCCCAATATCTTGTTTTTATTTAATTATGAGAAGTGAATAAAATTGACTAGCATACAAAAAAAAAAAACGACGAAGATAAAAATGAGAAACTCAAATTGCTTCTGAGAGCTTTGTTTGTTTCACAAAATGAAGATAGACGTTGAAATGTTGGAGGAAATTATTCAGTAAAGAAATGCACTCCGTTAATGTGGTTTAACGCTTTGTGTTTTGGAAAATAAAAGCAGCGGCTGACATTTTTTCTCGGATTTGTTTCGTAGTGAAATTTTAACGTCAGAATTGTTTGGTCACTTGCCATTCACAATGATGGGCCTTTCAACTTTAGCTATGACGTCAAGTTTTTTTTTTTTTTTTTGCCTTTCAGAAAAAAACACATACACCAACTTTCTTTTTTTTTAACTCAAAAATCTTTGGACTGAGATTGAAACTCTAGTGCACTAAGTATAGGTTATATCCTGAGTGCACTAAGTATAGGGCCCTGAAAAGTAAAAAATGCCCCCCCCCCCATATAATGTTTTGCATGAATAAAAAAAGTTATTTTGAGATTCCTTTTAACTGTTTTTAATGAGCCATCAAAGGCAAATAATCAACTTTAAAGCACAGAAATGTTACTTTCCAATTTACTTCGAATGGGGGGGGGGGGGGGGTGAAACATCTTTTTGACATTTCAAGCCCATTAACTACTAAACCTTACATATTTTCCCCTATCGTTTTTACTTAGAAATACTGTAAGGGAATAATAACTATTTTTAACCGACTTCAACAAAGGAGGAGGTTATACAATTCGTCGGAGAAATTTTTTTTTTTCGGTATGTTCCAAGATTACTCGAAGACGCCTGGACCGATTTCAAAAATTCTTTTTTTGTTAGAAAGGTCTTTCTTTCCGACTGGTCCCATCCTCTCGTGGTCCGGGTTCGATAACGGGAACCTGCAGAAATCTTTCGAAAAAGAAATTGGGATCACAGTAATCGTAATAATGATCATTTTGAACGCCAGGCTTCTCTGGATTGCATAATGAAACTCCTTTCTATGGTCTTTTTGAAAATTTTAAACCGAGTATCTTTCTATGTCCTGCTTTTTTCTCCTGAACTCCAACGAACTGAAAGTCGTACCAGGTACTGATTGATTCGTAATATTTCAGGTTTTGTTAGTCTTAATTTACATAAGGTTTGATAAAGGAATTCTGAAGAAAATGAGGAAAATCTCCAAATTTTTGCTCAAATTTAAAGCGATTTGTCCTAAATGATTAAATATGAAATCCATTGTTACAGAACGTGATTAATATGAAACAGTTATTATAATGATCATGAAAATTGTGAATGAAGGCTTAACTGAATCAAACATAAAACTAATTAGCGGGCCACCTATGTAATACGTCGTGAAATTTTATGAACTGCGAGAATCTAGTGTTGTTTTGAAACATAAATTAGTTGTAAAGCCGTTAATATTTAGCCTTTAATTAAACTAGTACACAAATAAATACCAGAGAATAACAAGGATTATTTTTTAGTGTCAATCGTTTAAAATTTTAGACGCGTTGATACTTTCTTTTTTTTTCTTACATACCGTAAAATGGGGTGTATAGGAACAGCGGGGTCAATCGGAACAAAACTTCCCAACCGTACAAAGAAATTCTTCATAAATATACTATTGGGTATTTTTCGCCATGAATTTTTTTCTTAGAAAGGTAAGATCATAGGAAGTAGGAAAAAAATACTTTTGTCAATCTGGCAACGCTACTGGCTTCTAAAGAGGGCTTCACGTGGAATGCTAGAAAACATCACATTTTCATAGACTGCAAAACTTCATATGCAAGAACAAACCTTCTTATATTTAAACACTATGAGTGGTATGTTTCAATTATACATGTATCTGAACAACGGAATACCACATTAAAATTTACATTTTTTTATAAATTGTGTCATAAAAGTGAAGAATTCTGAAAAATGCCATGGGAAATAAATTTGCGGGGTGAATCGGAACACTTAGTTCTTTTGTTCCAATTCAAACTTATTTGAAGGAAATTGTTTGAAAAATCAAGATTCTAACCCCAATTCTTCTAATCAAGACAGGGACAAGGATTTATTACTGTTTATCCCTTCTCGTGAGCAACTAGATCTTAGAAAGACAAAAGTTAGATTTCAAAAGATTTTTTCTCCAGGAGACTTTTTTTTACTTAAAATAAAAGGGAGAAAGTCACATAGACTTTATGTAGTAAACGTCCATCACACAGACAGTGATGAATAAGCGAAAAAATCTTTCAGGACAATCCCCGAAACCCAGAAATTTCAAAAAACTAAAGAAAAGGCAGAGTTCATCCCAGGAGATGTTATGAAAAAACTTAAGCCAAGTCACAATTGCTAGTTTTAAGGACAAGTACATATTTGTGGACGACATGAGTGACTTCCATTCATGTTAAATCTTTGCATTTCAATTCAAAAGCTTTTTTTAAAATTACTTTTCATTTTTCATAAGTTCAAAATTATTTTGAATTTTTACAAATTATAAACGTTTACTGGTACTGAAATTATACATTTATTTGACAGTAATTATCTGTTCTTATTCTCCCCCATCAATATTACTCATGTTTGTGAGACCTATTACAGATTAAATTGAAAAAAAATAAAAATTTTAACAAGTGTTCCGATTGACCCCTATCAGCGGGGTGATTCGGAACACCCATAATTTGCTATATATTTTAATAATAATTGCTCAAAATCTTTTGTCTTTGCTTGGAATATCAAAAGTAAAGCAAGACCGAAGTTTTTACCCAAAAAATCAAATTTAAAAAAATCTTTTAACTGCTTTTTTTACAATCAAAGCTGAAAAGTGTTCCGATTAACCCCATTTTACGGTAGTTTATTTTATGAAGCATTTACTTAAGAAAATTAGGTGAAGTTTTGCAATGGAAACGTTACTTTATTTCATATGTACATTTACACTAAAAAGATTAAAATAAAAATATTTTTGAAAAAAAATTGAACCGACTTCGGAACTTCACTCAGAAAATGCTCTAAAAAGTAAAAAATAATTTTATTCTTTGAACACCATCGATACTACATTTAAACATAAGTTTTGAAGTCGGCGCAAAAACTATAGGTAAAAAATATTTTTGAAAAAAAATTGAACCGACTTCGGAACTTCACTCAGAAAATGCTCTAAAAAGTAAAAAATAATTTTATTCTTTGAACTCCATCGATACTACAGTTAAACCTAAGTTTTGAAGTCGGCGCAAAAAAAGCCAAATAGAATCATTCGAAACTATAAATATAAATTTAAATGAATCCAGGTTCTTTATTCGCATTCATTGAAAAATACATATACAAATATTCAGCTCTCAATTTTAAATGATTTCTCTGAAAATGTTGGCAAAATATAGTAAACATTTTACCTATAGTTTTTGCGCCGACTTCAAAACTTATGTTTAAATGTAGTATCGATGGTGTTCAAAGAATAAAATTATTTTTTACTTTTTAGAGCATTTTCTGAGTGAAGTTCCGAAGTCGGTTCAATTTTTTTTCAAAAATATTTTTATCAAATAAAAGAAAGCTTGCAACTGACATTCCGATCGTTTGCAAGTTATTTTTTGCTTTTTCTTGCTTTGAATAAAATTAATTGAACTGAACTGAAATGAATAACGCGATAAAAATAATAACAAAATTGATGAAACGATTAGACATGCCCAACATGAAGCGGAAAATAGGTAAGATTTTAACTTCTTAAAATTATTTTGAAAGATCCGCTAACACAGAAGAATTAATGAACAAATCGTCATATAATGTTACTCTTAAACAAGAGACTCGTGACTTTTGTGTACTTTTTCACACTGACCGCCTATTGCAGTATTAGTCCCATAGTACACCAAAGTACTTTTATTCCAATATGCCTTGTATGTGTGTTTCTTTTTAAGAACATAGTTTTAAAATTTTGTGTGTGTGTGTGTGTGTGTGTGTGTGTGTGTGTGTGTGTGTGTGTGTGTGCAAACAAATAGAGAGAGAGAGAGAGCGAACATATCGTCTATACCATGTTAAACTTACGAATGTGAAAATTGGCACTTTTCATGAGAGCCAAAATACTGAATATAATTTTCCCCACCTGACGTGTTTAGTTATTTTTAATTTTATAGATATCTTTAAGTGTAAAACCATCGTTCGAAGGTATCATTTTAATTTTAATTATTTATAAAATTCGAACTTGAAAAACGAACTTGAAAAACGCGATTTTTTACATTCGTTATCTTAGCAGGGTGCCGACGATAATAATAGACAATACGTATAAATACACTGTTAAAATTCAGGAAGCTTTTATGGTAAATGTTACTGTAAAATGTAGCGTTTACAGTACAGAAAATTTTTACAGTAAATTGTACCGATAAAAAAAAAATTGCGATTGCAGCGCCAATTGATCACCACGTGACACTGTGAGATGCAGATGACACCCTATTTCCGCTCTCCTGATGTGTCTGATCTGGTACCGTGCATAGTAAAGCAGTATGAAAAAATTGCGTCCCGGGTTCGATCCTTGTCGTTCGTATCTCGCGCTTTTTAATTCTCGTATCCTCTTCCGTAAAATTTTACAGTGAAAAAATATTTTACGGTAAAAGTTACTGGCAACATGGATGCCAGTAACTTTTACCGTAAAATGTCAGGAAAATTTATGGCTGCCTTATCACGTATGTTTGTATACTAAGGTGAAAATCCCTACGTGTTTGAGTCTTAAAAATAATTTCTTCTCTTCCTACTGATTTTGAGCAACCACGAAACCCCCCCCCCCCCTTTATTCAATAATTCAACTGTAAAAAACACAAAATAGCGGAGATCGGAATGCAGGAAAGGACAGGCACAGGAAAAGCGGAAACCGTTCATTTAAAACCCATTTCACCGCAAATAACATGTCACCGATCCCCCACTTTATCCTTGCTTAGTAGTGTCCTTGTTAGAAAAAGACCCGAGGGTCTGAAAATTGTAAAGATGAAGTTTTTTTTTCCCTTAAGAGTCGGAGTTTTCGAAGTCCAAAAGATCGCTTTTATGGCTTTTTCAAGATAAGGATTGTTTTTGCTCTTTTATTCTGTTTGAATGTAATACAAATTTCTTTCTGCGATATACTTCATTGCAATACATTTCCAATTTAGTTATGCTTTTATGCCACTTAAATGTGCATAGAAAAATATAATTTTCCTTTTATTGCATTTAGAATTGAATCTTCTGTCAATGAACGATCGAAAAACTACGCATTTAGTTATAGAGTCTTTCTTCAACACTTTCCAGAACTGAAAAAAGATCAACACTTTTGTTTTTAGAAAATACGGGTGATGTTGAAAGTTTTACTTTAATTACTACTATGTTTGCGCCCCGACGCAACAAGGAAAGGGGGTTATAAGTTTAATGTTTCTGTGTAGCTGTCGATTTGTGTATCTGTGTATCTATCTGTGGAATTCTAGCGCCTAAACGGATAAATCTTTTTTTTTTGAAAAGAGTTGAGTGCGAGAGTTTCTAGGTAGATCGCGTCTTCGGATCATATTAATTAACGAAGATATTAATTAAAAACCTTTAATACGTTTTTCGAGATTTTTGAAGGCGAATTTCATCCGACGAAAGATTTTGTCGGAAGGTTTATAAGCACACACTCTGGATGGCATAACCGGGCTGTCTGTAAATTCTGTTTTAACCCCTGTTTAACCTCTGCAATTACGAGGAGCTCTTTTTTCAATGCAAAAACAATAGTTCGTGCATTTAAAGACATAAGCGACAAAATATTGGATCTTGCCGATATTTTGGATTTTTTTCTGACAAAAGATGGAAAAAAAAGGCTTTTGTTTGATGTCTTTTTTTCCCGAAGCGTATTTTTGCATTCAAAAATTAGCTCCCTCTAACCCTGAAGCACGGGTTAATTTTTCTTGCTAGTTATCCTTTGCTATTTTTCTATTGACATTTGTGCTTTTTAAATGAGATTTTAATGTTTTTAATTCATCAAGTGTCCCAAGACTTAAAAAAAATCCTCGAATCAAAAAATGTTAATGTCGCAACAGTAAATAAACACTTAAATATTTGGCTCAAGGGAAAGCGATGTTTAAGAGATTGAAAAACAGAAAAAATACAGCTTTTAAAAATTGTAATTAACGAAGAGTTATGTAATCGAACAGGCTTTTTTTCCTTCTTTTAATTCGAACTGTCCTCTGTTAATTGCGCACATCCTAATTTAAAAATTATTTTCGATAAAACGTTCAAGCTAAGTATTTAGAAACTGTCTAGTTGTTAATTTATTTATCAAGTTGAAACGAAATAATTTTTGAAAATAGTTTTTCAACATAAATCAATAGTGATTGAATACAAAAAGAAAACACCAGCATTTTTTCTTGCTGCATCTAAACTGAGGAAAATAATCTTTAAATTAGTTTTAAAAAACTAAAAAATACGCTTTTAGATGCTCTTATAATACATCAACATTTAATATAGTTTAGCCTTCAGTATTAATAGTAGATTAAATATATTTTTTCTATATTTGTAATGGACGTAAATTTTATCTTTTATTCAGATTTACATACAAACAGCTGAAACGCTTATAATACATCAGCATGTAATACAGTTTAGCCTTCAGTATTAATAATAATATTAAATATATTACTTTTACATTTGCAAAGAACGTGAATTTTAGTTTTTATTCAGAGTTACATCAACGCCTCCTAAATACTAAATGCCTGCAACTTTCTGGTTTTTAGCACAGAGCAAAATTTCATTCTTGATTCACGATACACTGCCATCTACCAGAGTTCGTCGAGAAAGAGAAATTAACGATTGGTTTATTTCTAAATTTAAATTTAAAACTCAACCATTCAAAAAAATTAATTCGAATATTGTTTGGATCCATCGCCAATAGCTGCAAAATGCCCTTGGTTCACGATACACTGCCATCTACCGGAGTTCTTCGAGAAATTAACGATTGGTTCATTTCTGAATTTAAATTTAAAAATTATCCAATCAAAAAATAACAACGGCCTTATCGGATTGCTGTAAGATGGTGTTTAAAGTGGAACCCATCTCGACGGTAGCGAAGCAAATCTTCTAGGCATTTACTATTTAGGAGACGTTGGTTACATACATACTGACAAACAACAAACCCACATGTGAAACTAATAAAAGGGTATTAAAAACTATTTTTGCTTCAAAACAACTGGTTACAAAAGAAAACAACTATTCGGCTGTCTTAGATTTGTGACTTGTTTCTGACTAACTTATGACTTTTAAGTCTAAAATATGTCTCAGTTTTAGTTGATCACGAAGATTTTTTGATTTACATAGCGATAAAAGAGATCAATTCACAAAATATTGTCGTTTTGGAAAAAGTATAGGACAAAAAAGTTTCAGACAAGCAACAATTACAGTTTGCATATACAATACAAAAAAATAACATTTTTGTGCAAACGTAAACACAGGCTACTTCTTCCTTAATGTCCTTCTTTGGCCTAAACAGCACTGAAAAAAAGTCTTGAAGATTACTGCAAAGTAATGGGCCGCTAATAAATAAGGAAAAATATTTATTCTTTCTTTTCTCTTTTTTGATATTTGCATACAATTGTGCAACACCTATGGATTTTTAATTTTATGCCAATAGAAATCTTCAACCACTTTCTAACAGCAACTTCCATACCCTTTACCCTAAATTCCAAGTCGAAAAAACTTTCATTATTTTTAAAAAATCTATCACTTAAACTCAGCACATGAAACTAAATGCCATTGGTCAAACATAAAGATCATAAATTTCATTTTCTTTTTTGTCCTTTACCTTTCTGCCTTTTCCCCCTTTGCATAGTTCATTTCTTTGCCTCATTTATCAATGAATAGAAATTCCATTTCCTGGTTCATCACTATCTTCCAAATGCTTCATTTTTCTACGAAATATTTCTATTCATTTTTGCTTCTTATCTGAAAAGGAAATCATGATTTATTTTATTTATTTTCTTTTATTATTACTTCATCATCACTTCTTTTTATCATCGCTGATTTTTGTTTGTGAAAGTTGTTGCCAGAAGAAAACTTCCTGTGTATATTCGTCACGGTTACACTGTAAAAAATGAATGTTGTTTTTACAGTGTAATACAGCTAATTTTATATTAATAAACTGTAAGAATTTCTAATTTTACAGTCATAAACTAAATTTTCTAGTTTTACAGTACTAAGCTGTAAAACTGCTACTTTTACAGTAATAAACTGTAAAATTGCTAATTTTGCAGTTTGTTACCGTGCATTTTACAGTTTTAAACTGGAACCTCTGCTGCCAGTATTATACTGCTGTTTTTACAGTATAATACAGCAAAATTTTGCGCCAATAAACTGTAAAATTTATAACTTTACACTAAGAAAGTGTAAAATTGCTAGTTTTACAGTTTATTACTATGCATTTTACAGTTTTAAACTGGAACTTCTCGATGCCAGTATAAAAGATAAAAACAACAGTTGATTTTTTTGCAGTGTAGGAGCACTTTCATTCAGGAGCCTTTACCCTAAATTCCAAGTTAAAAAAAATTAAATTTTCTAATTTTACAGTACCAAACTGTAAAATAGCCACTTTTACAGTAATAAACTAAAATTCTTAATTTTTCAATGTATTACCGTGTATTTACACCGGTACACATTTTGTACACCGGTGTACACCGGTACACATTTACACCGGTACACATGTTGTACCATTTTTTTTCTTTAGAGGACAGGGATGAATTTTTCACTCGAACCCTTTGGAGCCGGAGATTTTTTCAAGGTTTCATACGTTTGGTACGACAGTTTATACCTTCTCTTTTCAATTCAAAAGAAACCTGTGGTTCAACTGTCGTACTATCTGGGTCGAAAGAAAATTTTTCAAAAAACAGTGCGGATCCAAAAGGTTAAACTGGAACCTCTCCTGCCAGTATTCTACTGTTGTTTTTAAAGTATAATACAGCTAAATTTTACTACAATTAACTGTAAAATTTTTAACTTTACAGTAAGAAACTAAAACTGCTAGTTTTACAATTTATTACTGTACAGTTAACAGTTTCTAATTAGAACCTCGGCTGCCAGTATAATACTGTAAAAACAACGATTCATCTTTTGTAGTGTATATATGCTATCGAACAAGTACTTTGGTGAAGGATACGAGCGGGTCACTTCCCCTCAAAGGCCTTAATTTTAAACAACATATCTAATCTTGGTAGCAGTATGTATGTAACCAACGTCTCCTAAATAGTAAATGCCTAGAAGATTTGCTTCGCTACCGTCGAGATGGGTTCCACTTTAAACACCATCTTACAGCAATCCGATAAGGCCGTTGTTATTTTTTGATTGGATAATTTTTAAATTTAAATTCAGAAATGAACCAATCGTTAATTTCTCGAAGAACTCCGGTAGATGGCAGTGTATCGTGAACCAAGGGCATTTTGCAGCTATTGGCGATGGATCCAAATAATATTCGGATTAATTTTTTTGAATGGTTGAGTTTTAAATTTAAATTTAGAAATAAACCAATCGTTAATTTCTCTTTCTCGATGAACTCTGGTAGATGGCAGTGTATCGTGAATCAAGAATGAAATTTTGCGCTGTGCTAAAAACCAGAAAGTTGCAGGCATTTAGTATTTAGGAGGCGTTGATGTAACTCTGAATAAAAACTAAAATTCACGTTCTTTGCAAATGTAAAAGTAATATATGTAATACTATTATTAATACTGAATGCTAAACTGTATTACATGCTGATGTATTATAAGCGTTTCAGCTGTTTGTATGTAAATCTGAATAAAAGAGAAAATTCACGTCCATTACAAATATAGAAAAAATATATTTAATCTACTATTAATACTGAAGGCTAACTATATTACATGTTGATGTATTATAAGTGCATCTAAAAGAGTATTTTTTAGTTTTTTAAAATTAATTTAAAGATTATTTTCCTCAGTTTAGATGCAGCAAGAGAAAATGCCGGTGTTTTCTTTTTGTATTCAATTACTATTGATTTATGTTGAAAAACTATTTTCAAAAATTATTTCGTTTCAACTTGATAAATAAATTAACAACTAGACAGTTTCTAAACACTCAGCTTGAACGTTTTATCGAAAATATTTCTTTAATTAGGACGTACGCAATTAACAGAGGACAGTTCGAATTAAATAGAAGGAAAAAAGCGTGTTCGATTGCATAACTCTTCGTTAATTACAATTTTTAAAAGTTGTATTTTTTCTGTGTTTCAATCTCTTAAACATCACTTTCCCTTGAGCCAAATAATTAAGTGTTTGTTTTGCTATTGCGACATTAACATTTTTTGATTCGAGGATTTTTTTTAAGTTTTGGGACACTTGATGAATTAAAACATTAAAATCTCGTTTAAAAAGCACAAATAGCAATAGAAAAATAGCAAAGGATAACTAGCAAGAAAAATTAACCCGTGCTTCAGGGTTAGAGGGAGCTAATTTTTGAATGCAAAAATACGCTTCGGGAAAAAAATACATCAAACAAAAGCCTTTTTTTTCCATCTTTTGTCAGAAAAAAATCCAAAATATCGGCAAGATCCAATATTTCGTCGCTTATGTCTTTAAATGCACGAACTATTGTTTTTGCATTGAAAAAAGAGCTCCTCGTAATTGCAGAGGTTAAACAGGGGTTAAAACAGAATTTACAGACAGCCCGGTTATGCCATCCAGAGTGTGTGCTTATAAACCTTCCGACAAAATCTTTCGTCGGATGTCTGTGTATCCATAAGCTAACATTTTTGCATTGAAAAAGGCGTGCCTTGTAACACCAAAACACGTGTCTGTAGTATTAAAATTTTTAAGTTTGTTTTCACTTCAAAAATCTCGAAAAACGTATTAAAGGTTTTTAATTAATATCTTCGTTAATTAATATGATCCGAAGACGCGATCTACCTAGAAACAATCGCACTCAACTCTTTTCAAGAAAAAAAAAAGATTTATCCGTTTAGGCGCTAGAATTCCACAGATAGATACACAGATACACAGATCGACAGCTACACAGAAACATTAAACTTATAACCCCCTTTCCTTGTTTCGTCGGGACGCAAACATAGTAGTAATTAACGTAAAACTTTCAACATCACCCGTATTTTCTAAAAACAAAAGTGTTGATCTTTTTTCAGTTCTTGAAAGTGTTGAAGAAAGACTCTGTCGTAAAGTTAGACATATTTCGCGTTGCCCCTGCTCGTCCCTCCTCTGTGTTCGTACTCCACTTGTAATCATGACCTCCGTGCTCCGCATAAAGAAGAAGCATTAGGAACAGAACTTTTTGATTTTGAAAATGGCAACACGGTTCGCTCCTGGCTGGCGGCAACCACGTTTTTCGCCAGTGCAGCTACACCATCCGAGGATGTTGCCTCGTCGAACTTTTTCCTGATTTTCCTCCAAGATGTCTCTCGCTCTGGTGTTCCTTTTAGATGATAACTTAAGATGTCGTCGCATGCTGAGATTTAGAATGAAGATCTACGGCTGAGATCCGACTTCCCCACATCAATCGAGCGAGCTGTCCATAAAGTCTCCGAGCGCTGTTAGTTTCCGAGGCATGGAATCGTGGGTGCGTAAACTGGACATTTGATGGCAAGGAAAGCTGGATCAATTCAGATGATATAAGTGCCTCTGGAGAGCCCATATCGAGCAAGTATGATCGTAAATTCAGCAGCAGCCTCAGCCTGTGCATGTACGAACGCATAAGGAAGGGGGAGATGTTTTTCCCATCATCTACCACCCGAGCCGATCCTTCCCCCACAAGGAACAACAAATAAAAAAAAGGTGTCCTAACCAGAATATGTGAGATGTCGTCTTTTCAGGTACTTCCTTTGATATTTTTAGGTTCCAGAACCACTATTTTGCTACACTGTGTATGTCTGTGGCACGTGGTATAAAAATGGCGGGGAGAGTGATCGAATCTGGATGGCGGTTTGTTCTTTAAGTTTTTTTCAACACAACTCAATTTTATATAATATGCAGTTTATCTATTTTTCAAAACTTGCACTCAAAATCTAACCACTTCACGACAGACTCTATAACTAAATGCGTAGTTTTTCGATCGTTCATTGACAGAAGATTCAATTCTAAATGCAATAAAAGGAAAATTAAATTTTTCTATGCACATTTTAAGTGGCATAAAAGCATAACTAAATTGGAAATGTATTGCAATGAAGTATACCGCAGAAAGAAATTTGTATTACATTCAAACACAATAAAAGAGCAAAAACAATCCTTATCTTGAAAAAGCCATAAAAGCGATCTTTTGGGCTTCGAAAACTCCGACTCTTAAGAAAAAAAAAAAAAAAAAAAAGAAGAAAAAAAAACCAGTATAAAATCCTTCATCTTTACAATTTTCAGACCCTCGGGTCTTTTTCTAACAAGGACACTACTAAGCAAGGATAAAGTGGGGGGATCGGTGACATGTTATTTGCGGTGAAATGGGTTTTAAATGAACGGTTTCCGCTTTTCCTGCGCCTGTTTTTTCCTGCATTCCGATCTCCGCTATTTTGTGTTTTTTTACAGTTGAATTGTTAAATAAAAGGGGGGGGGGGGTTCGTGGTTGCTCAAAATAAGTAGGAAGAGAAGAAATTATTTTTAAGACTCAAACACGTAGGGATTTTCACCTTAGTGTACAAACGTACGTGATAAGGCATCCATAAATTTTCCTGAAATTTTACGGTAAAAGTTACTGGCATCCATGTTGCCAGTAACTTTTACCGTAAAATATTTTTTCACTAAAATTTTACGGAAGAGGAAACGAGAATTAAAAAGAACGAGATACGAACGAAGAGGATCGAACTCAGGACCCAATTTTTTCACACTGCTTTACTATCCACGGTACCAGATGAGGCACATCAGGAGAGCGGAAATAGGGTGTCATCTGCATCTCACAGTAAGTCACGTGGTGATCAATTGGCGCTGCAATCGCAATTTTTTTATCGGTACAATTTACTGTAAAAATTTTCTGTACTGTAAACGCTACATTTTACAGTAACATTTGCCATAAAAGCTTCCTGAATTTTTAAGTGTATTTATACGTATTGTCTATTAATATCGTCGGCACCCTGCTAAGATAACGAATGTAAAAAATCGCGTTTTTCAAGTTCGTTTTTCAGGTTCGAATTTTACAAATAATTAAAATTAAAATGATACCTTCGAACGATGGTTTTACACTTAAAGATATCTATAAAATTGAAAATAACTAAACACATCAGGTGGGGAAAATTATATTCAGTATTTTGGCTCTCATGAAAAGTGCCAATTTTCACATTCGTAAGTTTAACATGGTGTAGACGATATGTTCGCTCTCTCCCCCCCCCCTCTCTCTATTTGTTCGCACACACACACACACACACACACAAAATTTTAAAACTGTGTTCTTAAAAAGAAACACACATACAAGGCATATTGGAATAAAAGTACTTTGGTGTACTATGGGACTAATATTGCAATAGGCGGTCAGTGTGAAAAAGTACACAAAAGTCACGAGTCTCTTGTTTAAGAGTAATATTATATGACGATTCGTTCATTAATTCTTCTGTGTTAGCGGATCTTTCAAAATAATTTTAAGAAGTTAAAATCTTACCTATTTTCCGCTTCGTGTTGGGCGTGTCGAATTGTTCCATCAATTTTGTTATTATTTTTATCGCGTTATTTATTTCAGTTCAGTTCAATTAATTTTATTCAAAGCAAGAAAAAGCAAAAAATAACTTGCAGACGATCGGAATGTCAGTTGCAAGCCTTCTTTTATTTGAAAATAGTTTTTATTCCCTTACAGTATTTCTAAGTAAAAACGAGAGGGGAAATTATGTAAGGTTTAGTAGTTAATGGGCTTGAAATGTTAAAAAGATGTTTCACCCCCCCCCCCATTCGAAGTAAATTGGAAAGTAACATTTCTGTGCTTTAAAGTAGCTTATTTGCCTTTGATGGCTCATTAAAAACAGTTAAAAGGAATCTCAAAATAACTTTTTTTATTCATGCAAAACATTATATGGGGGGGGGGGGGGGGAGGTGGCATTTTTTACTTTTCAGGGCCCTATACTTAGTGCACTCAGGATATAACCTATACTTAGTGCACTCGAGTTTCAATATCAGTCCAAAGATTTTTGAGTTAAAAAAAAAAAGAAAGTTGGTGTATGTGTTTTTTTCTGAAAGGCAAAAAAAAAAAAAAAACTTGACGTCATAGCTAAAGTTGAAAGGCCCATCATTGTGAATGGCAAGTGACCAAACAATTCTGACGTTAAAATTTCACCACGAAACAAATCCGAGAAAAAATGTCAGCCGCTGCTTTTATTTTCCAGAACACAAAGCGTTAAACCACATTAACGGAGTGCATTTTTTTACTGAATAATTTCCTCCAACATTTCAACGTCTATCTTCATTTTGTGAAACAAACAAAGCTCTCAGAAGCAATTTGAGTTTCTCATTTTTATCTTCGTCGTTTTTTTTTTTTTTTTTTTTTTTTTTTGTATGCTAGTCAATTTTATTCACTTCTCATAATTAAATAAAAACAAGATATTGGGAATACAAAACGATAAATTTACCAATTATAAGTGCTTGTCATTTTATAAAGATTACTTCAATTAATCTGATTTTGCATTTTTGTGCAATTTTTCGGTTTTTAGTTTATAGCTGCGATTTTCAGTTTTTAAAGATTTTTGAGTGCTCAATAAAGTTTTATTAAAAATACATTTACTGATGCCGAATTACAACTCGTATAAGATAATATTTTTTAATTTGGTAAATAAATCATTCCCGTGTGTTAAAAACAAAGATCAGTAACTTTTTAATTAAGGAATAAAAATTTTGCAGTGGTTGAAATGCAAACAAAGAAGATCTTAAGTTTCGTAATTACTTTTATTTTACTGTTAAAACATAAAAATAAAACAAATACATGAATATATATGAAATTCAAAATTCTAAATAAATTCATTAATTTTTTTTTCGGTGGTTTTGCTCAGAGTAAATCAATAACTTTTTTCTATTCTCAGAAAGTATTCAACATTCAAATGATCCATAATTTGGAGAAATTCATATTTCTGTTAGTTAATTGGAAAACGTTTTTTATCAAATGAATACCAACTATAATAATTTCACTTACACGTGGATGGAATAGTCGATTAAAAATAGTAATTATTATTTTTTTATATTTATGTTTCAAGATTTGCTGATTTCATGTTAATGAGGCCATTTATTTTTAATCTCAGAATGAAATGTTTTGCATTTTGTTGAAATATAATTCTCTAAAAACTGAGTGGTCAAAAAAATTTATATTTTATTAAACTAAGTAACAAAATACACGAATGAACAACACTGAAATTTAAAATTTTTGTGTGTAACTCTCGGATGTATACATACTCAGATGTAACAAATCAAAAACATTTTTCAAATACCATTATCTTAAAATTCTTTAGTAAATTACCACCATTAAGACAGAGCAAAGGCAGAACTACAAGCAATATACCGACATCTCGGTTAGGACATATTGAACCTGCAGAAAAAAAATGTCATGTCGATGCGTGTTCTTTCGCTGGTAGCGATGCATTGATAAACACTGCAAAATGAGATGTTGTTTCTACACTACAATACAGCTAATTTTGTAGTAATTTTACAGTACTAAAGGGTCACTCCTTAGAAATGTCAATCTCAGCCGAAGAAAAAAAAAATACCGAAGTGAAAAAAAAGTATCAATAAATAAATAAATAAATAAAAATCATACAACATAAAAAGTTTAAAAAAATGGAGAAATATTGTAATTATCACTGAGATTAGCCATAATAAATAGTTTGTAGTGTGTTTACTGCTTGTTATTCGATGGTTACGTTACGTTAGTCACACTCCATTCTTGAGTGAAAGTGACACTTAAGACTAAAAAAATTCAGATTTAATAAATGTGTTTTTTATGTTTTTAAAAGCCAACTTTACATATTTTTTCAAATATATCATTCAATTTTTAAACACTTGCCTAACTTTGAGAAATTTTTGCCTCACAACAATGAGCATTCATTTTCAGGGTTGCAAAAAAGGTTACGTTAGTCACGCTGCTATTTTGGTTGAAAAAATATTACTTGTCAGTAATTTTGTATTAAATTTTTTAGCAGAAATGATACATAGATACCATGTACAATTGTAAATCCACCCAGCATAACTAAAAAATATTTTTTATCCGTTAAGTTACAAGTAAAAACAGTTACTAAATCAGCTCTGAATGTTATGTTTAGTCTTTGATGAATTGACCCTCAATCTGTAAAATTTGCTAGTCTCAGCCTATTAATGGTTGTCATTTTAACAGTTTTTAAAAAACTGGAACCTCTGCTGCCAATTAATTAAATGTGTGAAAAACAACAGTCTTTTGGCAGGTGCAATTAAGATGACCAGGGCATTTTTAACACCAAGGCTCAGTTATTGACTTCCTCCATCGTGTGCAAATTTCTACTCCCAATAGGTGCATAATATGTATGTAACATGCTTCAAACTCAATTTAAGTCAACTAGAACGAGTTCTGCTCTGAATGGTCACGCTTTGTAAGGAGAGAGGACGGTTCGAGAGAATATTTTGACGGTTTGTGAGAGGAAAAAGAGAAAATTGATGTCAAAATGAAAGCGTTTCTTCGTACAACTCTTCGTTTCGTGAATCGGTACCTTATATCAGGCACGGTTATTTCTAGTACCGAGTAGAACATACGCTAGTCCCCCAATTAAAGGGACAGAACCATTACGGTCCATTTTATTACAGAGCATCATAAAGGTGGAAGTTTGAATTTAGATCCCACACACATTGCATACCAGTCACAACAACGTATTCACCCTAAGAAAGGACAAAGACAATAGAGAGAGAGAGAAGGTACAGGGTGTCCAGAAAAAGACTGACTGTTTTCAAAAATTCATAACAGGAGAACGGTAAACGATAAAAAAAAATTCTTGCAGAATATTCATGCGATTGGCCAGGAATTTTTTTTTTCCCGGAATTCCAAGTTTTAGTTTAAAAAAATTTCAATAGATGGCGCTGCGTATAGTAAGCCCCATAGATACGCGGTGTACTTTCAAAGCAGATAATTCAATCTAGCACACTGCCCTTCGAGCCGTTTTAGTTGAGCGGTCGGGGCACTGGACTAGCTAGTAAACCAAAGATTCCAGGATCGAACCCCACGACCAGCATTCATTTTGTACACTAGGTAAGTTCAGAAGTCAAAGATGAAAAATGGCATTTCACATCACAATTTTTCAGAATTTTTAATGCTTACAGTTATTTTACAATATTTTCTCACGGTCTGCCACTAGCTGCAATCACATCTCAGTCAACAAACGGTTTTCAAAGATTCATGAGAAGAAATCGCTCATGGTTAAAAAAATAATAATAAAATGTAAAATAATAATAATAATAAAACAAAAAAGCACTTAGTGATGTCAGTTATTGAACAAAATTACAAAACAATATTTTCAAAATGTTTACCGTCTGCTGCAACCACATGTCGCAACCGGAGGACAAAATTTGCAGACATTTTCTGTAATGTTGCTAATGAAATGGCTGCACTTTCGTCACTTATTATTTTTTTAAGTTCATCCAATGTTCGAGGATTTTTCCGATATGCGGCATCTTTCAAATGTCCCCAAAGGAAGAAATCACAAGGGTTTAAGTCTGGTGAATACGGTGGCCATTCAATTCCCTTCCCTGTATAGTATGGATAGTCCAAAGCTATCACACGATCATGAAAGTACTCCTCTAAAAATTTGAAAACGTCAGGTGTCCGATGCGGTCTTGCACCATCCTGCATAAACCAAGATGTCCCATGTGGAATCAAAGCATTTTCAACAGCCACAAACTCGTGCAATAATTCAATGTACCGTCTTGAAGTCACTGTATCGCGAATGAAAAAGGGTCCAATCACACCTTTGCTGGAAACAGCCGCCCATACAGTCACTTTTTGAGGATATAAAGATTGTGGAATACACACGTGTGGATTTTCCGTTCCCCAAATACGCCAGTTTTGTTTGTTAACGAATCCGTCAAGATGAAAGTGTGCTTCGTCTGAAAACCATATTGAATCAACGTCAACACTACCACTATCAACCAGTTGCAGAATTTCATTTGCAAAATTGAACCTTTTCTCTATGGATGCAGCTTGAAGCGGTTGCTGTGTTTGAATTTTGTACGGGAACATAGCCAGAGACTTTCGCATTATGGTGTGCACAGATGTTTTGTTCAATCGACATGCGGCTGCAGTTTTTCTAACTGATTTTCTAGGCGAGCGGTCAATAGCTTTCTGAATGACGTTTGCATTTGCTTCAGTGGTAGCTGAGCGATGTCGTCCAACATTTCCTATTTTCTCATCAACAACACTACCGGTTCGTTTAAACTTCTCGTACAATTTTCTTATTGTATTTGGATGCGGAGCATTCTTAACCTGAAATTTGCTCTGAAAGCTTCTTCTTGTTGCTGTAATGCTTTCCCCCAATCGGTGGTACTCCAATACAAGAAAAATTCTTTGATCCAAGGAATACGCCATTTTCTACTCTATACTTCCGATCCTGCTGGTTTCAATGCTGGAAATTTCAACTACATCTGCCGATGCGCATTTTAATGATTTACATATGGTGGTTTCTGTTTTTTTTTTTTTACTGTAAGCGATTTTCTCTCATAAATTTTTTAAAACAGTCTGTTAACTGAGATGCGATTGCAAGTAGACGCAGACAGTAAGAAAATATCGTAAAGTAATTGTAATAATTAAAAATTCGGAAAAATTGTGATGTGAAATGACATTTTTCTTCTTTGACTTTTAAACTTACCTGGTGTACAAAATGAATGCTGATCGTGGGCTTCGATCCTGGAACCTTTCGTTCGCTATTCCAATGTCCTGACGACTCGACTAAAAAGGCTCGAAGTGCGGAGGGCAAGATTGAGTTATGTCCTTCTCAAGTACACCGAAGCGCATCTATGGGGCTTACTATCTGCAGCGCCATCTGTTGAATTTTTTTAAAACTAAAACTTGGAATTTTGGGAGAAAAAATTCCTGTCCAACCACATAAATATTCTGCAAGAATTTTTTTTTTGTCATTTACCGTTCTCCTTTTATGAATTTTTGAAATCAGTCCAGGCTTTTTCTGGACACCCTACAGCCATGGTACATCCATAGCCCTGTACCAAGCCGGGATTCGAAATCCTGAACCTGCCCAGCAGCAGTCAGATTTGGTCTAATCCACTATGAACTTTTATATCGACAAGATGGTCGGCGTAACAATACGTTCAAAGTAATACAACGCAGAGTGTGAGAAAGGGAGATATAGGGGTGAGGGGAGATTTAAAAAAGTAATGATAGCATTTCGGGAAACCCCCTTGTTATTTACAACAGTAAAAAGTAGATAGTTTTTTACAGTATAATACAGCTAATTTCATAGTAAAAAACTGTAAAATTGCTTGCTTTTACAGTAAGTTAAAATGGACTGTAAAATTTCTAATTTACCGTGCATTTTACAGTTTTAAACTGGAACCTCTGTTGCCAGTATTATACTGTTGTTTTATACAGTATAATACAGTTAAATTTTTAACGGCAATAAACTGTAAATTTTGTAGTAATAAACTGCATAATATCGCTACTTTATACTATAAGGGTTCCGTTCAGGATTGGAATGTCCACCTCAGCCGAAGAAAAAAAATACCGAAGTGAAAAAAGTATCAAAAAATAAATAAAGAAATAAAAATCATACAACATAAGAAGTTTAAAAAAAAATGAAAAAGTATTGTAATTATCACTGAGATTAGCCATAATAAATAGTTTGTAGTGTGTTTACTGCTTGTTATTCGATAGTTACGTTAGTCACATTACGTTAGTCACACTCCATCTTGAGTAAAAGTGACATTTAAGACAAAAAAAAATTAAGATTTAATAAATGTGTTTTATGTTTTTAAAAGCAAACTTTACACATTTTTCAAATATATCATTCAATGTTTAACACTTGCTTAACTTTGAGAAATTTTTGCCTCACAACATGAGCATTCATTTTCAGATTTGCAAAAATGTTATGTTAGTCACGCTATTTTGGTTGAAAAAATATCTACTGTCAGTCATTTTGTTCTAAATTCTTAGCAGAAATGATACATAAATACCATGTACATTGTAAATCCACCAGCATAACTAAAGAAATATTTTTTATCCTTTAAGTTACAAGTAAAAACAGTTACAAAATCAGCTCTAAATGTTACGTTAGTCACCATGGAATGACCGTAATAATAAGACTGTAGAAAGTAGCACTTTTACATTTTATTACTGTGCATTTTGCAGTTTTAATGCCTGTGAAACCTCTTGCTATCAGTATTATACAGGTAAATAACAACAACTTATTTTTTTTTTGCAGTGTATATATAACTTTATTATTTATTCTTTTAATTAATTAAACCATACCTTTACATTTTAATCCCTTTCTTTCATATATATTTGGTTTAGATTCCTCATCGAAGTGTGTGGGAGATTTGATTCATACCCCAGAACTTTGTTCATAAAGTGCAATCAACTATTTTAAATTTTTTGTTCTACCCTTTTTTTTAAGAGCTCATTTTTTTCCCAATCGTAATGCGTTAAAGAGCGTTGATGTTACAGGTTCAGTTTTTTCCCCCCCATTCAGTCTTTGAATAGAAAAGCAAATTTGAATAACTTGAAAGAGGTTCCAAAAGATAAAGTGGCATATTTTAAGCAAATGGTACCGTATATAAACTTGAAAAAGCAAGTTATTCAATGCATGTTTGTACCTATCTTACATATTTGTTTTTTTTCCCCGTAAAACTAAGGGAAGTGTTTTTTAAAAAAAAAAATATTTAATGATATTTAGTTTCCTTATCGGACAGTAATGTTAGAGGTTTGAATAAATTTTTTCAATCTTAAATTTTATTCTCTAGAATTATAACTTACATATAAAAGCGGTTTTTTTTTTGGTATTATTTTGAAAAAAGTACCTTAAGAGAAATAGCAAAACGAGTAACGGAAAGATTGTTTTATTATTATTTTTTTTCCATGACATAAAACAAATAAATAAAATGTGCTAGTTATTTGCCTTTAACCCTAGCAGCATCATCTCATCGGCCGATGATCGGCCATTCATCGAAACCCGATGAAATTCTCATCGGCCGATGATCCAATATGTCTCATCGGCCGAGCAGAATCCGAGCAGCAAAATCCGATGAGAATACGATGAGATTTGGAGCAATTTACGAGCAGAACAGTCCCGTGCCGAGGAATTTCATCGGGAAACTTGATCGGAAGGATATCGTTTTCCGATGGAATATAGCTCATCTTATTTTCATCGGGAAAGTTGATCGGAAGGATATCGCTTTCCGATGAAAAGTAGCTCATCGAAAACCGTGCTCGGATACTGATCGGAACGATGTCATCGTGCGTTACAGGATCAGTTTACGAGGAGTTTGTTGATCGGCCGAGCAAAATCCGATGAGTTGATGCTACTTGGGAACTCTTACTGATGAAAAGCAGTAAATTACCGACCCTAAGCCAGGGTTACGGCAGAAATCATGTAATACATCGCTAACTCGATTACTCCATCCAAGGACTGCAGTTTCGTGCTTATTCACACTCGTCTTCCTGGGATAAGATCAACCGAGCTAGGAGGCACTCCAGGCTGACGAGTGCCAATAAGCACGAAACTGCAGTCCTTGGATGGAATAGCCGCGTTAGTGGTGTATTGCATGTCTTTCTTGTTATTTCCTTATCACTGCCTGAAAAATACATTTTACCATTTTGTAATATGCGGTACGATACTTACTTGCTAGGAAACTATAGGATAGAGCAGGGGTGGCCAACCCGCGGCACGCGTGCCACAATGTGGCACGGCAGAGCAGTAACAGTGGCACGTGAAGACTTTTTGAAAAAATGCCAAAATTGAGGGGAAAATGTCGATCTCAAAAATATTGATAAAAACGAAAACCATTGAACTGATAAATATAATGATATTATGACAATTAAGTGTTAGGAGGTTGGCTTATAAATTGTCTTTACTACAATATTGCAAAGTACTTAGCGTTAGCTTCGGACATCCAACGAAAGTTGTGACGGCTACAGACAATGCTAAGCATATTTGTACTTGACACGAATGAAACTTTCGATGGATTCTTGATCTGCAATAGTTTCAGCTACGGGTGAGAATTTTTTTTATTTAAGTTAACTCTGCAAGTATAATTAAGAAACAAGATTAGACAAACTTTGGTATGGTTACACAAATGAAAATCCTTAATTTGTTTTTGTTACATTACTTGAAAATAATTTTGGAAAAAAACTTCAAAAGTATCATCGAATTATTTATCACAAACTCCTTGCCAAAGAATGAGACTTCTCTGCTGGTGACCCTGTAGAGTTAGTTCACTGTATTAACAAACTACGAATTAGAGCTCTGAATGCTTTGGGGACTTTTGTCAGGAGAAAGAGGAGAGCATGGCAAGTTACTCCTTCATTGAAATGTGCAATAGCTGTCCAATGGAAAAATAGTCATAAAATTTTTAGAATTTTAGGGAGTGCGTTTTTCATAATGTCTGGAAGGAAAGCAATGAGGACTTGCTATTTAAGAATGAAGAATAGCAAATGAATTTAGATATGTCATCTCTTATTATCCGGCGTTTAAGTAATTTAAATTTAAGATTGTACAAAAAAAGTTTCCTCAACTGGTATAGGTTATCTACATTCTTTTATAATGAAACTTCAGTTTCTTTCTCTCAACTTTGGAGAAAAAAGAACAAAACATTAAATTTAAGACTGAAAGTATCAACTCAAATTAAATAATTTTCCAATGATATATGGAGAAAATTTTACACCTATTTCAAGTATATATTCAGTGTTAGGTTCGATGATTTTCAGGAGCATAAAAAAAATGCTAATCTTTTCAAATTATTTGTCTATTTCTCTGCAAAACATTACTTGTTACCCATCTGAAATCCAAATCAGAATTACTGACCTTTTACATTGGTAATCAAATGTAAGAGCTTACTTCATCTACGTTATATAGAAATTTGGAAATTTGTACCAACATTTTTTTTTTTTTTTACAATTACACGCTTTAGCCGTCTGATGCTGTTGTAGATTTGGTTCAAAATACGCTTCTAAACAAATATTTTTTGTTATGAATGCAAAAAAATATAAATACCGTTGAATATTAATTGATAGCACTTAAAACACTTAAACTTCTTAGGATTCTCAAGAACTAATCCTAAAACTAACGACTTGGTAAAAAAGGATACAGACTCATAAACCACATTAAGTACAGACTGTTTAATTTTTAGAATAGAATGTTTGATGTTATTTGTTTCTTTTTTATGCATAAGCCAACTGACAGAACTTATAAAAGTGTTTATTAAGGATAACTCTTAAGTTCAGACTTGTTTTATCTTTATTATCAATTAGATTTCAATTGCTAAGATTTACGAGAAAAAATGTTTCATTTGAGTAAGAATTACATAGTCAACCAACCTAAAATCTATTTTTAACTTTTTAAAAATTTTCAATTTGTTGGAAAAATACAATGTGGCACGCTGAGCTTTTTCTCTCCAGATTGTGGCACTCTCCTTAAAAAGGATGGCCACTCCTGGGATAGAGGAAGAATGGGGAAAAAATGAACTTTGACATTATTAGTTCAAATTATGTTTCTCGCAATGACGAATATCGATAGGTACGTGTATTTATGTGTGTGTGTGTGTGTGTGTGTAGGATATGGGTGCCACCATCTACTCTGCCGTGGACCAAAGGCGAACCTGCACCACCTGAAGGAGAGGGGGGAGCAGGTGAACTGGTTGAGCAACTCTGTGGGTCCGCCATCTTGTCTCGCATAACGAAGGCGTGGGCGACACGTAAAGGCCCTGTTTCCTAGGAGTGAAATCGTCGATCTCTGGCGAGGTGACAGACGCCGCCGCCTTCTGCGCAAGCGCCTGAGCTCCGCTCCATGCCACGCTCCAATCAAACTGGTTCTGATTCCAGCGTGCGTCGCGCCCGGTGTCAGCGACGATTCTAGGAAACTGGGCCTTTAGCGGAGCAGGAGCTGGTTTGTGAATAACGTTGGCAGACTGCCAATTTGAAAGAGGGACTACACGACATTAGAGGTTCAAAAAGAAAACATATAATGACTTGTGACAGAAAAAGAAAAACATAATTAATTTTAAGTAGCAATCTAAAGAGCATTGTGAAATGTGTTTTTGATAGCATAAGTAATTTGCCCTCGTGACCCCGTTTTCGGAATAAAAGGTCTTAAAGGCAGCTGAAATTTTGCAACAAGTAGCAAAATTTAGCGAGCGTTGGTGAGAAATGGAAGACACCTTTTGCACGCTTTGTATATGGATCTCCAGGCTCATGAAGACGATGAAATAGTTTGCGATAAATGTGTACGTTCACTTTCTCGTCAGAGAAAAATATGGCCCTTAAAAGGGGGAAAGTAATTCGTAGCCCTCTAGTTGGCGCAAAGTTAACAGTGTGTTTATTAGGAGTATTTCAGTTTCTAAAAATATTGAACCCCAAAAGGAGTGGTTCCTAACCCTTTATGTCCCAAATTAATTCATTAAATTTTGAAAATCAGTAGGGTCTAAGGTCCCCTACGCCTTAGGGCCCCTAAGAAAACTGTTTCCGATTGCAGGTACCATCTGTCGGCCTCTCAGCAAAGTACAAGGAGAGGTATTTTCAAGTACCAGCATGATTACAGATATATGGGATTCATATTACTAAATTAATATAAGTGGGACCTCTAAGTCCCGTCGGGGCATAAAGGGTTGAAGTAGAGGTGACTTTAGGGAAAGAAGTTTCACTTTAATTGCTTCAAATCAAATCAATAAACTCAGTGGTTGTAGTAGTAGGTAGTGTTTTGGAGATTTAAAACACTACCTACTCTCTTGCCCACACACCAGAGTCCACTACTTCCCCTATAGTAATCAAAACATGAGAGACAACTGGAAAATCCTCTCCCGTATTGACCTTAAAGCTCAGAGATGTATGTTAAATCTATTAAACTATCTTGAAGCCAACAGGACCCTGCTCTTCCCCGACCTAAACTAAAATTCACCCTTAGGCAGGGATTCAAGTGAAACAGGCCATCGCAAATTACAATCGCTACTGGAAATGAATTACATTAGAACGTTTCTTGATAAAAACATCGTGACGTCAGCGTGACGTTTGCCTATGAAAAACGAGCTAGATAAAACGTCACAGCCTACTTGGCGAATAAGAGGAGATCGCTGAGTGCTTGTGAGCTCTTATTGGCTCCACCCGTAGTGACGTCATGCCAAGTTAAGTTGATGATAATGTAATTCACTTCCAGTAGCGATTGCAATTCGAAGCGATCGCAGTGCTGTTTCACTTGAATCCCTGCCTTAATCACTCTTTCTTTTGTTATGCATGACATCTTCTGTTTAAATTTCTCTCACCTACCTCTTTTATACAACCTTCCGTCCAACACGTGATCTTAGCCCATAATTTTTTTGCGCTCACCTTTTCATTCAGTTAGTGAATTTGCCTTTATTTCATTCATTTATTTATTATTATGTTTGTTTCGTATTGTTATCTTTTCATATCTCTGTGTTTTGTCAGTCCTTTGTCTTGCTGTTTTTGCATTGTACCCTGTTATTTGTCTTGTACTACTTTTATTGTATGTAATGTTTTAGTGTTTTGAATAGATTTGGACACCGACTCCGACTGCCGGCTTACGAAAAGACCATGGCAGTCATTCTATGGCAGTCGGCAGGTGCACTCTCAATGAACTCAAATAATTTCAAGTTGTTATTTAAATCCTAATAACTTCAGTTAATTTGTGAACAATAAATGCAATATTGATCAGTGGTTACTGTCCCATCGTGATTCTGCCAGCACACGTAGAGCCACCGCCATTGTCTGCCACTTGACGAAATGCCAAGTGCAGCAGTGGCTTTCCACACGTTAATGAGATTACTAATACAGATTCCCTAACGAGTACTTGTACGAGCACGGATATTCGGTTCTCGAGGTTGGAGTCGTTGGAAAGTAAGTATTGTAAGTCATTTGTCGCTAGAGGATGATTTGGCCAATTATTAATTTTGTGTCTCGCTCATTGCAGAGTTCAATTAGGTTTGCCTGAGGTTTTAAATTTAAATTCTATTAGTCTTAATATTTTGAGTCAATTATGAGCAGCTTTTGATATATTAGGGTACTTGAGAGTAAGGTTTATTATTACTATTATTATTTTTTTTTCTTTAGTAACAACAACTACTATTATTGTTATTATTGCTATTTTGTTAATGATTGTTATCATCATTACTACTATTATTATTGTTGTTATTATTACTATTAATGCTGTTATTATTATCCTAACCCCTATTATTGTTATTATTATTATTATTATATTATATTATTATTATTATTATTATTATTATTATTATTATTATTATTATTATTATTATTATTATTATTATTATTATTATTATTATTATTATTATTAATACTATTATTTTCATCCTAATCACTATTATTATTATTATTGTTGCTATTATTATCTTAATAATAATAGTAATTATTATTATCATCATTTAACTTTTTGTTCAAAAGTTTAATGCTTAACAAAGTTGTTATTACCAACCTTTTGATATCTGGCACGAAAAAATTTCCATGTTGGAACGTTAAAAAGCAACTGATTTTGCAGAAAACTATTTGGAGATACCATTTTTGATATCAGCAGAAGGTAATTTTTTTTGTCTAGAAAATGAGAAAGTTGTTCGTAATTATCCAACTGTTTCAGTAATTTACATTTTGGCATATCTGCGACTCCCACGCATACAAAATCCATTGGTTTTATCAAGTTGACACGCCTCGGCAAGCCATGCCAAGTGGGTTACTAAGATCTCTACGATTCCTGTATGGTACTAAAGGGATGGGAATATGTGTCTTTAGTACCCCTGCACCCAAGATAACCACTAGTGACTTAACTTGGGACTTTCGAACCCACTGATTTTACAGGGACGTCCTCCATATACACTCAGTCGGCCTTTTGGCGGCTTTGGGCTCCGAACCAGAATTCTCCGACTCTGAGTCCAGTGTCCTTAATATTGGCCTCCCCATGTCTTCTTATACTACGTACACTGTAAAAATGAATTGTTTTTACAGTATAATACAGCTAATTTAATAGTAATAAGCTGTAAAAATTGCTAATTTTACAGTAGTAAGCTGTAAAATTTCTACTTTTACAGTACTAAACAGCGAAATTGCTAATTTTAAAGTTTATTACAGTGCATTTTAGTTTTAAACTGGAACCTCTGCAACCAGTATTATACTGTTGTTGTTACAGTATAATACAGTTTAATTTTACGGCAATAAACTATGAAATTTCTAACTTCACAGTAGGGCAATTCCATGCAAGTGTGGAAAAGCGCTGGAAAAATCAAATTACAGCAATGCGTCTGTTTTGCATATTTTTTGGTTTAAAAATATTAGAAATTTATTATTTATACTAATTTTTTGTCAAGAATGTAGTATTTTTAGTTTTGGCAGCACTTTGAAGTTGGAAATGGAATTTTTAACTTTTGGTAAAGCAAATGATCAATTTTTCAACGTTGGTAAGTTTCAATTTTTTTCTTTAGATAACTGTTTTAAAGGAAGAATATTGATTATTACACTTTAATTCAATATTGTGAATTGCTAAAACGAATGTTTTCACTTAAATTAAGTGATTTATGTAAACTTCAAAAATGCACTGTTCTATGTAACGTAAGTTACCAAAAACATGTTAAAGTTCATGATGTGCATTAAAAAAGGGCAATGCAATGTTAACAATGCTATATTTTCTATCTTATAAGTGTGTATTAAACAAATAGTTGAAGTTTTTTTTAAATATTGTTTATTTAATTTTTTGTGCTGCAATCAAAACGTGTAATGTAAGTTACCGAAATATGCAGGTAGTGTAAGTTACCTAAGTAGGACTTAAATACTTGTGTTTATAAAGAAAGTAAATTGTGAAATAAACCTATGTGATTAGTAGAAGTAATTTATTCAAGAATTCCTTTAAATGTACTGCATTTACTTAATTTAAATTAATCATATTTCTTAAAATGTCCCTTTTTGTTAATAAGATTACAATACACCTCTATTATAAATTACATGTGTCTTTTTGGCTTTTAAGATATTAATTCTCTCTAAACAATATCACTGCATTAGAATTTTTAGGAGGTATTTTACTATAAATTATTCAAAAATGACTTCTGTTACGCTTTTAAGTTTTAAAATATGTTTTGGAAAAAACAAATATAAAAATATTTTATCTCTTACAGGTAAAATATATTTTATTCGGTATTAAAATGCCACTGAACTCTGCAGAAAAGATGCGTTGTAAAAGGGGTATGAAAAAAGTCATGTGGATATTGCAGATTTATAAATAAAAGTCACTCTTGATGGTATTGAAAAAGCAAAATTTGTCAAAACTATTTTCTGAAGATCCGCACATTGACAATCACCATTTAAGAACTAAAAATGGACAAACTGTGGGGTTTCGTTTAGTTAAGTATTTCAAGGAACAAGAAGAAAAAACAGAGACAAAAGCCGGTGAATGGTGTGTGCGAAAATACATTATATCCTTGAGTTGTGACGATTATTAAAGAAAACGAGTTTAAAGTAAAAGTAATGGCTGCTGTTGGAACCTATTATAAATGGCCAGAAACGACAGATGAAATTTATTATAAGAAAGAAAACGTGATTCGAAAAATTGAACTACCTGAACTTGTTAATAACAGCGACTAGTATGCATTTAAGTCTTATGTTATGTAATATTTGTAATTGGTCATTGAATTTGGTTTTAAAGTTCTATAAATATCATTCATAATTGTTAATTTCCAATATTTTGATCTAAACTAAGCTGTAATTTTCATTCATTAATTTTTGTAATAAAGATATGCTTGTAAGTAAATTTCGTAACGTAAGTTACTGTAACGTAAGTTACCCGGTTGAAAAGCCCCTTAATCCTCAATTCTTGAAATAAATTTTTAAATTTATGAAAATAAAATCCTAAGCATTATAAGGAACTGATAAATTATATTTCAAACATGAAAACAGCTGTAATAGAGCAGAAATTTGCCTTAGAACCAATTTTCATATTATGTCATTCCCTTTTTGTGTAACGTAAGTTACTGCCTTAATTATGACTGCTAAATTTTGAAAAATTTTAATGCATCGAATATTTTTGCATTTTAATTTTGATTTTGACTGTCATTTTCATAGAAAGCTTTTATTCAAGGTTTATATAACAATATTTGACTGTACTGAGGTGCTAAATGCCTAAGCGTTGGTCAAAATGTAACGAAAGTTACCGTGGAATTGCACAGTATAATACAGCTAAATTTTACTGCAATAAACTGTAAAATTACTAACTTTACAGTAAGCAAGTGCAAAATTGCTAGTTTTGCAGTTTATTACTGTGCATATTACAGTTTTAAGTTGGAACCTCGGCCGCCAGTATTTTACGGTAAAAACAACAGCATTCAACAGTTCATTTTTGGCAGCATATGCAATTATGTCGCATCTAAGTGGGTATTGTTTGTTGATATGCAATTTTTACATCGAAATATCTGTATTTGGAGTCCCGTCAAAAATAAAGGGTAAACCTTACCCTTTAAAATCTGTCTATGATTCAATTTCAAACATAAGTAAGTAAAAGCCAACTTTTACTAAAATTTTATAAATAATCAGCCCTCAGTTATAAAATGTTTTTTCTTAAATAATCCCCAAGATTACTCTGATTTAAAAGTTTTCAGAAGACAGTTTTACAGCTCAAAAGAAAAACTAAAAATGCACTTTGAAAAAAGATATATTTTTAAGAAAGAGACGAAGCAAAACGAAATTAATGTGCGAAATACTATTCGTTCTTTTTGAACAATAATGGCTTCTACTCAAGCGAATAATTTTTCTTAGAACGGAGAAATGGGTTCAAAAGCAAAGATTTAAGTCTTTAAGTGAAAACAAACACGTTAGGGACTAAATATTTCCTGTTGATTAGATAAATGACGGAGAAACCGTGGGTGTTTAAGTAAAAGTCAATAAATAATTGAAATTTCAAAAATGCTCTTTTCTTTTAAAGCATGATAAAACGCTGTTTACCTTAAAAGGAATTTTATTGTTGAAAGTTTCAGACCTTTTCATTTTAGAATTTAATAGCTGTTAAATTTAGAAACATTTTGAAAACTGATTACTTCTGTCATAATGGTTTGTACTTTTGTAGGGTTTTATCCTTTTCTGGATTTAAGAAAGGAAAATTTTAGTATTTTAATCGACCTTTTATCATGACATTCTCTTTAATAGTGTTTTTCACAGTGGGGTTGCTTTAAGTGTAAGAGCTTAAATATAAATACAACATTTGCACATTAGAAAAGAAAGCGAGAGGTCAGTGAAAAATGTAGGAAAAAAACATACATTAAAAGACTGAGTAAAAACCAAAAAGCAACGTCTAAAAGCACAAACAAGTCAAGTTAAAAGTCGGCAAACATGTTTCAAAGGCATAAAGCCTCTTTTTTCAGTGCCAAGCAAGAAATAGAAAGAACCACAGTACCGGGAGAGTTTAAATAGAAAAGGAGCAAAAGCTAGGCCAATCAGGTGTCAGCGTGCGCCCAATCCGGGCTTTTACTTATTTGTGCTTTTAGACGGTGCTTTTTGGTTTTTACTCATTTACGCAAAGTGAACTGTTTTTAATTAAAAGACTGTCTTGACATCCGTCAGAATCATACGCAGGGAGGTATACCCGAACTAAAAAAAACCCATGTGATTACCAAAATTAGCAAAGGGCCATACCACGTGACGGAACGGGGCATTTGGAGCTGTTTTGTCAGTGGACTTTGTTGTATAAATACAAATTAAATACGCTAGGATTTTTTTTTTTGTTGGTAGCAACGGCAAATATTTGTCATACGAAAATTACGTAGAAAATTTAAAATTAGGTATTTGTTTGAAAATATCCGATGATAACCGTTTGATAATAATGATTTTAAGCATTAAAATGCCTGTGACGGAATTGGACTCGTATGAGTCCCGTTCCGTCACAAGCATTATATTGCTTGTCCTTGAATCATTTTCTTTAAAATTATGAACTTTTGACTTTCCATGTAATTCTCATGACAAATCTTAACTGTTGATCTACAAAAGAAATTTCTAGCTTGCTTTATTTGTATTTATGGAACAAAATCTAAGGACAAAACAGCTACAAATGTCCCGTTCCACCACGTGGAAGGGCCCTAAACATTTTTGTTGCTCAAAAAATGAAAAAACAAAAAACTTACAAAAAAATTTAGCAATATTCTTTTTTGTTTGTAGTAAAGTCACCAGTTTTTTTTTTCGCAGCTCGGGGGCCCCTTTGAACTTCGGTGGAGGGGTGGTGTAGCAAAGGGATGGAAATGCACTCCTTTGCACCCCTGTGCTGGCATCCACGACTAACTTGAGAGTTGTTGCAAAGAAAATCGTGGTGTTTTCTCGTCGTTTCCAATGAGAACTAGCTGCCGGGGCAGCTAGATTTTTTCCTGCGGCATGTCAAAGCAAAACGTTTCAGCTCACCTAACTTTTACCTCATTCTGATGTTATGTTATTTGATATAATTTAATGTTCATGACATACTACGTACGTGGCCCGCTAAAGAGTTTCATGTTTGATTCAGTTTAGATTTCGTTCAAAATTCTCATTATCATTATTATTACTGTTTCATATCAACCTCGTTTTGTAACAATGGATTTCATATTTAATCATTTAGGACAAATCGCTTTAAATTTGACTACTTATTAATTGATAATCTTCATTAACTAAAATCGTATGCTTACATAAATTAAAGCTAATGAAGCCTGAGAAATTACAAATCTATCGGTACCTGGTTCGACTTTTAGTTCATTAGCGTTCAAGAGAAAGAAGCATGATGTAGAAAGAAAGATAGAAAGATGCTCAGTTTTTAATATCAGTAGACATCGGAGTTTTATTCAAAGCTCTTCATTTGTTTTTGATATGATCTTTGGAATGCTTACACTCGTTGTGTGGTTCCATGGTAAGTGTAACGTCCACCATTTTTATCCAAATTGCAAGATACCGGGAAACTTGAGCTTTAAGTCCTACATCATTCTTATGTGTCAAGAAAGTGCAAAATTACAACGATTATGTCTCAATGTTTTTTACTGCAACTGCATAAACGGAAACAGGAAAATAAATTACCATCTGCATACAACATCGCACATTTCTCAAATCTGAGATCTTACCTTAACTGTGATTTTATTCATAAGATACAACACATTCATTGGAAAGAAAGCAATCGATTTCACTTGAGGATAAATAGAATCGTAAAAATTCTGACAAAAAATCTCCCCGAACCCAGTTATTGTCAGACGCTTACCCATGGTAGAGTTCGTGTCTGAAACCCGGCTTGAAATATTAGGCAAGGTTTCAGGAATTTTGACGCAATTTCTTTGGCCCATAATGGCCGCTGGGATTGAGTGAATACATCAAAGAAAATGTCGCTTGTGGTGGGAAAGACATTTACCAAATACCTATTTGCGTCAAGGACATAAAATTTAAATTGGAAATTCATTGATGTGGTTGAAAGTTTATGGTGGATTTTGCTCTTTTTTTTTCTCTGCATTTATAAAATCGGAAATAACATTTAAAGTGATTTTGGCTTAGAAGAGCTTCTATAAATTGGATTGTTTCGGGTATTTTAGCTTGTGTTTACTCTCATTTCAAAATGAAACTGAGGTATTAATGTGTTAAATAACTTTTTTTCCAGTGTTTTTAACGATAACTGTATCTTAACCGTTGACACCAGGGTGACACAAGCTACTATACAGCTTCAGGATTTTGTTTTCTCCAGGGACGACGTTTTATGTCAGTTGAAAAAAATCAAATCAACTAAAGCTCCGGGACCAGATAATATTTATCCAAAAATTCTAGTTGAATGCGCAGAGGAATAGGTTGACGTTATTGTAAATATTTTCAATTCTTCGTTTAGGCCTTACTATAGGCCTGTGAGTTTGACTTCAGTAGTTTGTAAAATTTTTGAAACTTTGATCGAAGTCGAAATTATGAACTTCTTAGAGACTAATAGTTTGTTGACTAGCATGCAGTTTGGTTTCAGGAAAGGTAAATAATCTGCTACTAATTTGTTACATTTCTATGATAAGGTTACTAAGGCTTTGTATAACAAAAAGTGTGTGGATGTTGTCTACATTGATTTTCAAAAGGCTTTCGATAAGGTGCCGCATGTTGCTCTTCTCAGCAAATTAGCTGATATAGGAGTGGAAGGAAAATTTTTAACTTGGGTTGGAAATTGGTTGACTGGAAGGGAACAAAGAGTAGTTGCAAGGGGAAATTTTTCGAATTGGAGTGAGGTTCTGAGTGGGGTTCCTCAGGGATCAGTTTTAGGGCCTCTTTTGCTTATCATTTTTATGAATGATATTCACGAGAATATTTCGGGAAACATGAATTGTTTTGCTGATGAAGTCAAACTTATAGGGAATGTAGATAATGAGGAACAAGTAAATCAGCTGCAAGAGGATTTGGATCACATTACTAAGTGGGCAGATAAGTGGGGTATGGCAGTAAATGTTGGGAAATGTCAAGTTCTACATTTAGGTCATGGAAACAAAGGTACAAGCTATTCTCTACAGGGCTCAGCTGTAAGTCGGACAGAAAGTGTTGTCGATCTGGGATTTTAATTAATAAGGACTTCAAATTCAGTCAGCAGTGCAGTGCAGCAAGTAACAAAGCCAACAGGATGCTGGGGTTTATCAATAAATCTATTTCAAACAAATCTATAAAGGTTCTTCTACTCCTGTATAGAAGTTTGGTGAGACCTGATTTGGAGTATGCTATTCAGTTTTGGTCTCAACATCTTAAGAAATACATTAATTTACTGGAAAGGGTTCAAAGGCGGGCTTCAAGGATACTAAATGGGCTTACAGATTTAGATTATGGTTCCAGGCTTAAAATGCTTAAGATGTACAGTATTGAGCAAAGGAGAGTCAGAGAGACATGATCCAGTTGTTTAAATTGATCAAAATGAATGATGTAGATGGGCTAAACTTTTGTTTAGAAAGCAGGACAAGGGGACACTGGTTTAAGCTATTTAAGTCTCAGGCTAACCTAGAGGTGAGGAAAAATTACTATTTCAGTAGAGTTGTGAGTACGTGGAACAGCTTACAAAAGCTTTTGTCGGATGTCTGTGCAGCCATAAGCTCACAACTTTTTTGCATTGAAAAAGGCGTTCCTTGTAACGCCGAAACACGTGTCTGCAGTATCCCTGCTCATTTGTGCATTCGTAATGCTGTTATTTTCTGAACATCTATAGCACAAAGGTCACTTCATTTTAGAATTGTTTGGCTTGCTTTGCTCAAGGTAAGCCTTGAATTTCCGGGATTCTAAAAACAATTATTGCAGCTCTTCTAATGCTCGTAGAAACTTCAAACTGACATCCTTTTTAGCAAAAAATTTGAAGCTTTCGAATGACATAAAACTTGAAAATGTGTATGAAATATTTGTTCCCTATTTTATCGAATTTGTGTGAAAAATGAGTTAAGAATTATAATAGAAAAAGAAAGAAAAATAATTTTCGAAAAAACGCTTTGTAGTGCATAACCCCATGCTACAAACTAATTTTGTGCCAAATTTCATGAAAATCGACCGAACGATTTTGGCTCTACGTGCGTAACAGACAGACAGAAAGAAGGAAAGAAGGAAAGAAAGACAGATCCACCTTCAGCTTTATTATTAGTAGAGATAATTCAAGCCACATATATAATTAAAATTAAAAATAAAATCAAGTATGCTTGTAATATTGCATTATTTCATGTTTATATTTCTGGATACATATAATTAAATAACAGAAAGAAATCAAGTGTCTTTAAAGCAATACCATGATAAGGTAGATAAGTCTTCATATTTAATTTAATTGAATGGTCTGATATTGTTAATTCCATCCAATTTGTGCTTTCAAATATAACTCTTGGGGGCTAATCATGTTTCAAAAATATTTTTATCAAATTTAACTATGTTGATAATTTTTGTCTTTTAAAATTTTACAAACTTTCAACACTCACTGTCACGATTCAGATAGTTTAAACACGTCATTGTATAATTTTAAGTCTAGATGTTTTATTATTTTAAAAGCATGATGTGTTTTAATTGTTATTTTTATTTTATTTGCTGCTGTAATTTTTTCTATAGTGTGCAGTACTTTTTAAATAAATAAATGAGCAGGGTTTATAAAATTGGATTTGCAAGTGTAAAAGTTTGATACATGTAAACCCACACAAGTTTGATGCAGTTAAATACATCATGTTTTTATGTTTTAAGATATTGCGATTACGATAACCTACAAATAGTTGATGTTATAATCAGTAAGGACACTCATGTCGCGTCTTCAAGAATCCAAAAAACATTATTTTATTGCTTATCAATGTCAGTATGTGAAGCAACTTAAAACTAAACATTTCTGACAGTGAAAAATGCCAAAATATCTTAAAACTGTTAAACTTTCCCGTGCATACAAATGCTCTAAAAGAGAAGCATGGATTTACATTTTATCAATTTCTCCTGAAAAGTGCTAGTGCCGTCGGATTGAAATCTATTTTTATCCCTTACGAAAATCATCTAACGCAGCAATATTCTGAGAGAAAAAGAAATGTATCTTCATCGTCTTTCTTATTTGCGTGACTATACTTTATGATGTATTTTTTTTCGATCTCGATGTGTGTAACAGATGTTGTAGAAAATTGGGAAAATATCGTCTATATTTTCTCGGAAAGTGTTTCAAAAGATTTATTGGTTTTTTTCTGATAACATCGCATTCAACTCATTATTTTCGGCAACTGCAATTTTTTAGTCTTTTACAAAGCTTGGCACTTTTATATCTCCTATGCTTACATTACTTTTTAAAATAGTTTTGAAATATGTGTGTAAAGAGTTTGTAATACTAAAAACATAATATTGTATCCGTTTTAAGATTAGGTAAGGGTGGGAACACCGGCCCTTGTCATTTTGTTTACTTTCTAAACTTGGTAAAAATAGAAACTATCTATTACATCACCACTTTGTTTGGCTTCTCATGCATTCATTTCAAATTTTTATGGAGCTTACTAGCTTATTAACCGGCGTTGCCCGGTATTGCATTGTGCTTAACTTATTTCCTGCTGAAATGAAATAGGTGAGCCTTAAATTGATAATTCCTTGTTAATCGTAATCTTTGTTGGAAAATACTCATATTTAAATGCGTTTTTCAATATGTATGCTTAAAGGCTTATCTCTATGACTTTATCTATTCAAAATTGAAAGAAAATGGACATTTTGAGACAAATAATTTGAATTTTGAGCTGTTTGGATTTTTTTTTAAATTTCAAAACCCCAACTAAGTGAATTTTAGTGCATTAAGGAACCTCTGTGCCAAGTTTGATGCAAAACTGACAAAAACTGGATTTGTATAAGGAAAAAACATACAAACAAACAAATATACAAGGCGCGTTCAAAAAATAAGGGCCGTTTGCTTGTATTTAAATAATGGCGCTTCGAAGCACAGTTTTACTACTGCTGGGCCATTAACTGAACTCATTCTGAAGCTACAGCGTCATTTATTTCACTTCTGAAGTCGTATTAATGTCCGTAAATGCAAAGAACAATGGCCACGAAAATCGTTGATCCCGCCAACTGTGAAGTGCATTCTGTGATTCGTCTACTAATTAAGGCGTGCGCTTTAAAACAAATGCCGTGGGAAATTGTCATCAGGCATAATCTTCCTCCTCGATAACGTGCATCCTCACACTGCTGCCAAAACCAAGGAGAAAATTTAAGATTTTCGTTGAGAACTTTTTGACCACCCACCCTACTGTCCCGATCTTGCATCTAGCGACTACTTCCTCTTACATTTTAAACAGCGGCTAGGTAGACAAAGTTTTGAAACCAAAGAGGGACTCATAAACGCTTGTCAACTGGTTCAACTCTCAGGCGGCAAGTTTCTGCGCAGAGGGGTTAAAGAAGCTGGTGAAGCGGTACGAAAAATGCTTAGAAGTAAACGGCGAGAATGTAGACAATTAAAGTAAGTTTGTACCTAACTAAATATGACATTGATTTTTTTTTTCTTATGAGTATATTTTTTTCTGTGACCAAACGGCTCTTACTTTTTGAACGCGCCTCGTACATAAAATATTACATACATCCGTTTTTATATATGCTGATATTTTTAAGGACTTGATATATTTTTTTCAGGCTGCTTTACATTTTAACAGAGATGTTTGTTATGTCATAGCCTTGAATTCCAGGAAATATAAAAATTGTCTGAGAGACTCCGCAAAACATCTCAACTCTTTACAAGAACTCGGCGTTTTTTGTTTACTTCGTTACATTACTAAGTTCGTTAAATCAGTGCTTGTGGAAATCTAAATTTAGTTGTAAAAGAAATAAAACGTTTTTAAGCGTCAATTATAGGGAAAATATTGAAGTCGCCGACACGTATGGATGAAAAGCGTATCAAGTTTGAGTTTTTTTTTCCTGCATTGGCACTTCCCTAGTAGAAAAACGAGTTTTACAGAATTCTGATTTAACTTACTTTAAGAGCAAGAATCTGAGAAACTGTCACGCCTAGCATTGTGAGGTGGTTCATGACCTCTCAGATTTTCTCCCAAAAATTACCAAATGTTTATTATCTTATTGAAAGACCAAATCCAGAATGTTTTGTTTTAAAGTTGAGTTGTGTAGTTTTTATGGACCCCTAAAGTTGAAGGTGCGGCATCAAAAATTAAGCGGATTTTCAAGACATGGAAATTGCTGAGAGCCAAAACTCTTACCAGGAACTGTTAAACTGCAATTTTCTTTTTATATATGGAATATAGAAGGTTGAAACTTTACAAAATGAATGTTAAATTTGTGGTAAAATGTTGCCGTAAGGTCAGTGAATTCCCTCAAAACAGGGCATTTTTGACGTTTTTTAGTGTTTTTGAGGTCCAAAAACAGCTTGTACATTTCAGTTGGCACGGCAAAAATAGTGTCGTTTGAAAGACCAGTGTAAGCACTTTAAAATAATGTATAAATAACCGAGGAAAGTTCAACGTGCTTTTAGTTGCGTAAGGCCAAAATATGAAAAATGTCATATTTTAGCGATATTCAAACGGTCATAACTTCCTCTGCCAACAACATATTGAAATATTTTTTTTGCCAATGTCATGCTCTATTCTTTGTCTTAACAGAACAGTTGAGTCCTTTGAGGCGAAATGTGAAAAATTTTTTTACAAAAAATGCACAGTAAAAGATAAATTTTTTGTAAAAAAAATTTTCACATTTCGCCTCAAAGGACTCAACTGTTCTGTTAAGACAAAGAACAGAGTATGACATTGGCGAAAAAAATATTTCAATATGCTGTTGGCAGAGGAAGTTATGACCGTTTGAATATCGGTAAAATATGACATTTTTCATATTTCGGCCTTACGCAACTAAAGGTACGTTGAACTTTCCTCGGTTATTTATACATTATTTTAAAGTGCTTACACTGGTCTTTCAAACGACACTACTTTTGCCGAGCCAACTGAAATGTACAAGCTGTTTTTGGACCTCAAAAACGCTGAAAAACGTCAAAAATGCCCTGTTTTGAGGGCCTTCACTGACCTTACGGCAACAACTTAGCACAAATTTAACATTCATTTTGTAAAGTTTCAACCTTCTATATTCCATATACAAAAATAAAATTGGAGTTAAACAGTTCCTGGTAAGAGTTTTGGCTCACAGCAATTTCCATGTCTTGAAAATCCGCTTAATTTTTTATGCCGCACCTTCAACTTTAGGGGTCCATAAAAACTAAACAACTCAACTTTAGAGCAAAACATTACGGATTTGGTCTTTCAATAAGATAATAAACATTTGGTAATTTTTTGGAAAAAATCTGAGAGGTCATGAATCACAGGCGTGACACTCTCTCAGATTCTTGCTCTTAAAAATTAGAGTGTATTTATATTATTCACAAGTCTATTGGTGAAAGAAAATTTTGACAAAGTTAACCAAAATCCTAATATGACTGAAAATATGAAGTTTCTGAAAAATCCAAAATTTTCGTCGGATTTTCATCAAACTTGGGACAGAAGTTCTATGATGTACTAGAACTCACATAAGCTTTAAAAAATTTAAAGAAATCCAAAAAGCTCAAAATTCAATTTTTTTGTTTCAAAATGGCAATTTTCTTTCAATTTTGAACATGTAGAGTAATAGAGATAAGACTTTAAGCATACAAGTTGATAAAATCTAACACATTTAAATAGGAGTATTTGGGGGCCACGTGGGCCTAGAGGTAGAGTACTCTCCTCGTAAGCAAGTGGTCACGGGTTCGAATCCCGCCTTGTCCACGGATGTTCTTTCATCCTCTCTGTGGCGTAAATCTGTCCTGTGTTTGTCAGGGGGCAAAGCGCATAGTACGCACTCCTCATGCATGTTGAAGCTGATGGGTTCTGAAAAAAAGGGAGTATTTTCCAACAAAGATTCCGATTAACAATGAATTATCAATTTAAGGCTCACCACTTTCATTTTAGTATGAAATAAGTTAAAAACAATTAGGATTCATGCTGTATTACCTTGGAACATTGTCACAAATATTGTGCGATGCAGAAAAAAGAGAAGTTTCAACAGATATTTAGTTTTAATTTTCGCGAGCATTTTTTGGTCCACCTATTAGAGGAAACATGCAAAAGACAGATTGAAGCAACTTTTATGTGCCTATGTGGGTAGAGTTCATTTAAATATTTTTTTAGAGCTATGTTGTATTAATAAGCATCCGGGCAACAAGCTAGTATAATATAAAGTTAATGGAGAATATGAGCTGATAGTAAGAATTGAAAAAAGGAACATTCGTTTACAACATCAACCCTTTGTTAAAACAGCAGTCAGTTGTTTACATTCTTAATTCGAGACATGACGTTCAACAAAAGGAAATTAATGTATTTTTCCATCTTAACAATGCAGTCCAAATAGTACTGCCGGTTAAGTTTGATTGTGAGAGGGAAAAGTTTAATATTTATCAAACTAATTACTGGATTTGTGCTCAAACAACAGGATCATTAACAGGCACTGTTTACTTTACTATTGAAGCGAGGCTGATGCCCACGCAACCGGAAACGTGGGAAATAATGAATCGTGTGTTTGAGGACCTGCTGTCGTATTTGTTTTAGGGAACTTTCGGAATAAATTTATTGGGGATCGAGTCAATGTAATTTGAGTATGTATCAGTTTGAAGTGAACAGGTGCCGTGCAAAAGCTACCCCCAAGTATAACTTGGAGCCACGGTGGCCTTTAGGTAGAGTATTCTCCTCGTAAGTAAGTGGTCACGGGTTCGAGTCCAGCCTTGCCCATGGATGTTATTTCATCCTCTCTGTGCCATAATTCTGACCTTTGTTTGTCCAAAGGCAAGGACCATAGTACGCAGTCCTCATGTATGTCGATGCTGATGACTTCTGTATAAAAAAAAACATGTAAAACTAGCAATTTTAGTTTATTATTTTTATCCTCTCTGAGCCGTAAAATCTGTCTTGTGCTTGTCAGGAGGCAAGGTACAAAGTACGCAGTCCTTAAGTATGTCAAAGCTGATGGCTTCTGTATTAAAAATAAAAAAAAAAACTTTTTTGGGTAATGAAGAGGTATTTCCGGGCTTATAGCCGTGGTCGATGAGAAACATAAATCTCAAACGTTTCGTCGGACACTGCGGTCGACATCATCAGTGAGTAGTTTTGGTGAGACTGATGCGCTAGCTTCGGTCGCTCTAGTATAAAAGTAGACTGATGATGGGTGCTGGCTTCTGATTAGTTGTTGTTTCTTCGGTCTCTGGAGCGGTCTGGATTCTGATTGGATGGATTTTCCGGCATGAGTGAGCCTCCGTCTATGTCTGGACTGTTATGGCGAGCGGATCTAAGGACGGAATGCCATGTTTTCGGTAAGTTGAAGTTCTCTTCTTTTCTATTGAAGTGACGTTTGAAATTTATGTTTCTCATCGACCACGGCCTATAAGCCCGGAAATACCTCTTCATATTGACGCCGGCCGTGACAGCCTCAAGAAGTATTTACTTTTTTGGGTTATTTGTTGAGGTAAAATTTCTCTGATTTTGAGGTTATGGAGTCTGAGTCTTGAGTCGAAAGCTTTAAAGTTAAAAGAGTCAGAGTCTGCCATTTTCTGTCAGAGTCCTGAGTTCTGTCAGGTCTTCGGAATAAGAATTGGAACCGAGGCGCCGAAGTCTGATTGGCTTTAGGGTCAAAGAAATGTAATTAGAGTTGGAGTCGAAAGTTTAGGAGTCGGTGCTGGGATCGTTCATTTTTCCACCGACTTCACAACTCTGTCTGTTTGTTTGTTTGTTTCAAGCGGAGGTGCGCATTGGCTATTGGCCATTTGTAGATCCAATGCATTCCTGGAGGCCGGCACCCATTTTTTCATGTGGCATAACTATCGGCGAAAGCCATGACCACGATAATTTTGTCGCCCAGTTTCCCCGATAGATGGAGGCACCTGGGTTCTATTCGATGAAAAATTGCACTAGGAGTTTAATTTTGCCAAGATATACCCCTTTCCAAACGAGTACTCGAGGGATCTTTTTATGCCGCAGAATCAAACGACATGGACGCCGTCTTATATGTGTATCTTGAAAATCCACCGACTGGGGCCAGGTTTGATCCTGCGCCTTAGAGCGTCAGATGCCAGCGACTTAATCTTTATACCACTCTGTCGGTTTTCACAACCAAGGTGTATGTCAGTGGATGTTTTGGGAACAAAATACTCATTTCTCACAAGTTTGAGAATTTTATAATTAACAATATTTTTCATAAAAATACGGAAACTTTTATTTCCAGGAAGCATTTTGCATATGAAAACACATATACTATTTCGAAGAACTACTTTTCATAAAAAACAAGACTGAAAGAAAAATCTCTGATGACAGACTGCACTGTTAAAAATTTTCCTGAAATTTTACGGTAAAAGTTACTGGCATCCATGTTGCCAGTAACTTTCACCGTAAAATCCAATTTTACTGTAAAATTTTACGGTAGAGAAAAGTAGAGTTAAAAAATGCAAGCAGCTAGGATCGAACCGAAGACGCAGTTATCGTACTTCGCTTCTCTATCCACTGTTCCGAATATACCACACATGGCGAACAGAAATTGAGTATTACGTGCTTCGCTCAGTAAGTCACGTGGTTTATCAACTGGCGCTGTAATCGTTTCTTTTTTATGGTACAATTTACTGTAAAAATTTTAGTTACTGTAAATGCAACATTTTACAGTAATATTTACCATAAAAGTTTCCTGAATTTTTAACAGTGTGATAAGAAAGGACAAAGAGGGGCGGCGAAGCTATCTGTGTTCTTTCCGAAAAATTTACCGGATTTCCCATTTATTTTATCATGTTATGAGTAAAAGTAAAAGCACATTTTAAAATTTCAAACAAGATACAACAAATCTCTTCTTGAAACTTTCACTTCGCCTCCGAAATTGAAGAAAAACGTTATATGAAAAAAGAGCAAAACTTTCTGGAAAATTCTCACTCTAACATTTGAACACAGCAAAAGTTATTTTCCTTAAAAGAGCAACTTCTGATCTAATCTAATGCGTAGTTAAGGTCCTCTTTCTCGTATTTTAAATTTCAAGAAGTTGTGAAACTTTTCACACACACACTATGTGTTTATCTTGATAAAAAGTACACGATAAATGGCAACAAAGATAACTCTTTTCGCGGGAAACAACTGTAAGAGGAAAAAAAATATGTTTGTGTCTGAATGTTTTGAAAAGTTGTCGTGAATTTTTCTCCGTGGATTTATCATAAACTAAGTCCTTCTCCTCCAGATGCAAAATTTCTCCAGACTTAATAATTAATGATTTCGGTAGTAGACGTGCTAGGAAGTTTCGGAAAGTTAGTTTGACACTTGAATTTAATTTTTCGTATTTTCATGCTAATGTGGGTTTATGTTTGCTACATCGTAGTCAAAATGTTAAATATTTCCCATAAAATTGAACATTAATTGTTTCTCAGCGTGGTAAATTGGCAGACGAAGCTATATATTTTACGTCGAATTTTAGCTTTATTATGCATGAATTTTTTTCCCTAGCCTTTGAAGATTCCTAGATTTGAACTTTTATTACTCTCAAATTATTTCAGAAAGCACATTTAAAGTTTGACGTTCGAAATGGTTGTTACAACATTGAAAAACATTTTAAAGATAATTTTAAGATTAAATTAAACATTGAAAAAAACCCTGATTGCCGACCTCATATTAAATTGAACTTTACTGGTCAGAAAGTATTTTACATTTAAATATATTTTATTGTTTTTGAGAGGACGTGATAAACACGAAAAAGGAAAGGAAAAAAGGAAGGACTTACTTATAAAAGTTGAAAATCGCAAAAGTAGGATATAGAGGGAAAAGGGAAAATAATTTTAAAATCCTTATACTAAAATCAATTACAAGTATTTTAAATTTTAACACATAGAAACGGGCAACAGATGAACATTTTAAATCATTGAGTCTTCTTTCTTGTCTTTAACAATGACACGGTTTTCCCATCGCGTAAATTTAAGGTTTACCTGCATCTGCTAAAAACGTTTAAGTTAGAGTTCTATATAACGTGGAAGTTCCAAACATTCTTTCAGATGAAGGTTTTTTTTTTTTTTTGATACTATTGTCTTAATTTTTTAAAAATGCTTTTACTTCAAAAATCGCGAAAAACGTTTTGAAGGATCTTAAAAAATATCAATCAGAAAGAAATGTCATTCGAAGACACGATCCAGCTAAGAACACTCTCTATCAACCCTCCTTTCAAACACAATTTTTTTTTCCAAAATCGCTTTTACGCTAGAGTGCAGTAGACAGTAGGGTGAGTCGAAAAAATCGATTTTTTTATTTCGAAATCGCATTACCTCTCAAAAGTTGTGGTTTAGTATCCACAACTTGGGAAAAATAAGAAAAAAATTCTAAGTTGACGTCTTTGGTTCGTGCATGAGGCTCAAAGTTGGAAAAAATATGTTAAAAATGGAAATTTTCAAAAGGAAAAAAGAAAGAAAATTTTTTTTTTTTACTTTTTATAATGCAACTGCCATAAGCTGTAAATATTTTGTGCATTTTTAATCTATAAAAATATTTTATAGCTTTTACATACGATCATTAGTTTGCACATCAGCCTTAAATTGGGCTAAAATCGCCTACAATGTCAAATTTCGAAAATATCGATTTTTTTTATTTCGAAATGCATTACCACTCAAAAATTGTGGTTTGGTATCCAAAATTTGGGAAAAATAATAAAAAAAAAACTAAGTTGACTCCTTCGGTTCGCGCATGAGGCTCAAAGTTGGAAAATATATGCTAAAAATGGAAATTTTCAAAAAATAATTTGAAAAAAAAAAGTAATTGTTTTCTTTCGAATCTGATTTAAATTGTTAGTAGATAACATAATTTGAACCGAAAAATATACATATAACTTTTAGAAGATACATTCTGTTTGTGCATAAGGCTCAAAATATGAAAAAAAAAGTCAAAAACTGAACCAGAACGCACTACGTCAGCACTGTGCCGGTATATTTTTATTCTACAGCCGACTTGTCTAGACATTACACATATTCTAGGAGACAGTTCGAAGTCCCTGCAGTCTGCACTCCCTTTGGTTGTCACTTAGTCAGCTAGACCCGCCAAACAAACAGCATCTTTAATTAGCAACTGAAAGTGAATCAAAAAGTGCAGCGTGTTTAGCTTTGGGTGAGTTTTTTTTTTTTTTTTTTGTAACTTTATAGCATATTTTATGCTCAAGTTTTGTTTTACTGTTCTCCGTTCTCCGACTAATAAATAATGGAACCCCGGAAAACTTCTAAACGTTTAATTGTTTGTCCGTTTTTTGGTGCACCGAAAGGGTTAAGTCAAAGTGTTTTACCCACATGTGCAGATGTGTTGTTAACTTCTTTTGAAGAAAAATCGCAATCTGTAAAAGGCGAACCTTTTTCAAGGATTTCAGACTGCATATCTGCTTAAATAGAAAAAATTTAGTGCAAAGCTTCTATACCAATGTACAGTGGTAATACCAATGTGCGTTCTATACCAATGTACAGATGTATAGTGTACATTTACAAGATATTGGCTTTTTAGCACAAGAACACGAAAAATTCATTGCACACTTGAAAGAAGCAACGTCAAAAAGTTTAGACTTCGCTTAATTAACAAAATGATTAAGTTTTGTCTTGAAGTTCAATTTATCTTTATCACGACTAAATGACTTTCTCAAAGTGTAGTATTATGGTAATCCTTTATCAATTTTACAATACGTACATGACTGACCGTTGGTATAGAAGCTTTGCAGTAAATTTCTTCTATGAGCTATGCAATCTGAAATCCTTGAAAAAGGTTCGCCTTTTACAGATTGCGATTTTTCTTCAAAGCAAGCTAACAACACATCTGCACATGTGGTTAAAACACTTTGACTTAACCCTTTCAGTATACCCAAAAAACGGACAAATAATTAAACGTTTAGAAGTTGTCCAGGGTTCCATTATTTATTATTCGGAGAACGGAGAACAGTATAACAAAACTTGAGCATAAAAATATGCTATAAAGTTACAAAAAAAACTCACCCAAAGCTAAACACGCTGCACTTTTTGATTCACTTTCAGTTGCTAATTAAAGATGCTGTTTGTTTGGCGGGTCTAGCTGACTAAGTGACAACCAAAGGGAGTGCAGACTGCAGGGACTTTGTCTCCTAAAATATGTGTAATGTCTAGAAAAGTCGGCTGTAGAACAAAAATATACCGGCACAGCGCCGACATAGTGCGTTCTGGTTTAGTTTTTGACATTTTTTTTCATATCTTGAGCCTTATGCACAAACAGAATGTATCTTCTAAATGTTATATATAATTTTTTGGGTTCAACTTATGTTATCTACTAACAATTTAAAGCAGTTTCGATAGAAAAAAAATTACTTTTTTTTTCAAATTATTTTTTGAAAATTTCCATTTTTAGCATATATTTTCCAACTTTGAGCCTCATGCGTGAACCGAAGGAGTCAACTTAGATTTTTTTTTATTATTTTTCCCAAATTTTGGATACCTTGAGAGGTAATGCGATTTCGAAATAAAAAAAATCGATATTTTCGAAATTTGACATTGTAGGCGATTTTAGCCCAACTTAAGGCTGATGTGCAAACTAAAGATCGTATGTAAAAGCTATAAAATATTTTTTCAGATTAAAAATGCATAAAATAGTTACAGCTTATAGTATTTGCATTATAGAAAGTTACAGTTTTTTCTTTCTTTTTTCTTTTTGAAAATTTCCATTTTTAACATATTTTTTCCAACTTTGAGCCTCATGCGCGAACCGAAGATGTCAACTTAGAATTTTTTTCTTATTTTTCCCAAGTTGTGGATACTAAACATCAACTTTTGAGAGGTAATGCGATTTCGAAATGAAAAAATCGATTTTTTCGACTCACCCTAGTAGACAGATACACAGATACGTCAAACTTTGAACCCCTTTCCTTGTTGTGTAGGTGGTTGAAAGGGAGCACATCATTCAAGTGCTTCCAATCTCCAAAAATGTAGTTGCGTTCCACCTGAAGGTCGCGACTCACATCTTGGGAAATAACGGTTTAACCCTTTATGTCCCAAATTAAGTTAGCAAATTTTGAAAATCAGTAGCTTCTAAGGCCCCTACGATTTAGGTCCCCTAAGAAAACTGTTTTCGATCGCAGGTACCATCTGTAGGCCTCTCAGCGAAGTACGAGGAGTGGTTCTTAAAAACTTCAGCATGATTCTAGCCATTCAGGATTCATAATAATAAATTAATATAAGCGGGGCACAAAGGGTTAAATAAAATATCTAACCCCAACATTGCAGGCGACATGCAATAAAACCCACACGTTTTTCAACATTACAATTCTAAGAGCTATTTTGAATAATGCTGCATAATTTTCTGCACAGATCTTTCGTCTAAAGTTCTTATCTTACAAGAAACAGATTCTCTCAACTTCGGAAGTATGTTTCAGTGCAGGCAAATCTTTTTCCTAGGTATGCATGGAGGGAAATTTATTTCGTTTTCTACTTCCGGACTTTTGACCTGAGAAAAGGGAAATTTTCAATTTCCTCTCTAGAGCTCAAATATGTTCCATATCCGAAATTTTATACACGACATTTAGGACGCTGGAATAAGTTTAAGATTACTTGAAATACACTAAATTTATAAAACTCGATGAATAAAATATTAAATGTATAATACAAGGTCATATACTTCGGGAATCAACAAATCTTGCTGAAGCATGCCTTTCCAAAAGCACTTGATGTAATAAAACAATTTTATGCGACATTGATTTACTTCCGCATTTCAATTGTAGGTAATATCACAGTTAAACGTGTTAAATTTTATCAATTTGTATGCCTAAAGGCTTATCTCCATTACTCTATATATTCAAAATTGAAAGAAAATAGTCACTTTGAGACAAAAAATTTGAATGTTGATCCTTTTGAAGTTTTTAAAAATTTTGAACCCACGCCCATGTGAATTCTAGTGTATCAAAAAACCTCTTTGCTAAGTTTGGTAAAAATCCGACGAAAACTGTTGTATCTGTATAAGGAACAAACATATATCCATTTTTATACATACTGATTTGTTGTAATGACTTTTTTTCTTTATTTATCGTCCGATTAAAATTGTCAATACTACTAGTAATATAACAAATAATAATATGTAATGATAATGATAATAATAATAATAAACTTAGTAACTTTGTTAAGAAGGAAAAGTAAATTACACAACATTGCAAATAATGAGAGACTACTTCTGGAGTGCAAGACTTTTCGATGTGAAAAGATGTGAACTTATGGATATGAAAACTTTTGATTGGAAAAAAAACACTTCCAAAAAACATGAAGAATGAAGCAAAAAAAAAAAAAAAAAAACATGAATAATAAAGCAAAAAAAAAAAAAAAGGTTAAAAAAAAGTGTTTCTTATTAAACGATTGATACAAGGAGCGCCCAGAGTTTTCCCTGCCAAAGGATTTTTTCAAGAAATTATCTGTTACACTTTGATGAACGATCTCAAAGCTAACAAATTATTGAAAGCCGAAAGAGATATAAAAAGATTGAGGTCTCTTCTTTAATGTATTTTTAATGATTCGGAAATTTATAAGCCAGGGGAAAATGAAAAAATGATTTCTTCGACATTTTCTGACTAAATAAGAATTGCATCTGCTCTTTTTTGAGGTCAAAACATGATTGATTTATTGTTGGTTGCTGTAAAAATAATATCAGTTTTATTCTTTTCAAATATTGGTGGGAGAAAAGTTAGAACGGTAATCCGTCAAATATTGAGGGCAAATGAGAATTATGTTTAGAGTCAAAATTAAATTAGAATGCATTTCGTACATTGGAGGTTTTTTTTTTTTTTTTTGCTACTCTAGAAAATGAAATGTTACAAAACTTTTTCAATACTATGCAAATAAAAGAATAAAAATGTAACACAAAAAATTCAAGTTCTGTGTCGCTCAACAAAGTTACAAGACTAATTCATTCACCGATTGCAACTAGAATAAGTTGTACATATCTGCGTATGTGTTTGTATTTGTGTTTATGTCTCAGTACGCATGTCTCTGTGTGCACAAATCTGGTGTTTGAGCTGTTCTATGAATGAGTGTGTGTAGAGTAGATTGAGGGAAGAGGTTGTATTGTGGAAAGATGCAGTGCTATATGTTTCACCCACAAGCATCAATAAATCAGTTTATTTAAATATAATTTTCTTCTATGTTGTTTTAGTATACTGTATAGTGCATAGCATATGAATTAGTATAATAGTGGACAATATTATATGGAATCATAGTTGTAAAATAAAAACTTGTAACATAAATTATTACAGGCCAAATCGACCAAAACACTTCTCATACTTCAGCTGGACCAAAGCTTCGGCCCATCTCTAATATATATATATATTGTTTTATGTATATATTTATATGTATAACATATATTATTATATTTTAATTTTACTCTTGTATTTAGTACAATGTAATATACGCTCCCAAGTGGATTTTTGGTTACTGAAAATAATCATAAACAATGACTTTTTTTTTCGTTTCTAACATAAACTTTTTAAAAATAACTACTCATAACCAATGTTTTATTCTAAATTTCGAAAATGGTTTCTAAATTTGCAAAAGTTATTTTCCCAATATATTGCTAACATATTCCAGAAATAAAAACACCCTGAAGAAACGAAAAAAAAGAAAAACATCACAACATATGCGCTAGTACCACAACTTTTCATATTTCATTCCTGTGAGAAAATATATGTTCATTTGTTCTAAGTCAATTAAGAGACCACTTAATTAACAGTTAATGAAATTCTGGGTAAACATCATTTCATTACTCCCCATTTCCAAAATAAATTTCCACCTCATTCCAGTCATAATGGGATATTTGCTCGGATAGTTACAGTAGTGTTCGGCTGCCTTATCTGATTGCACGCAGTTTGGGTAAAAAAGTGTAGTGGAATGACATGTAGTATATTTTGGTCATACAGACCAATAAATAAAAATGTATAATAGGGTAGGCCGAGTCTAATAGTAAACAATAGTTCGTCGCTTTGGAAGAATAACGCTGCAACTCAAAAAAGCCCATTTTTCAGGAGAGCAATTTTTAACTTTTCAGAAACTTCTATCGCGCTTGTGCTCAAAACTATTGCGACTATTTTAATGAAACTAGCATTAAAAAAACCGCATTTTAATATCTTTTTTAATGTAGCATGATTGACTTCAATGGCATCTTAACTAATGACGTAATTTTAAAAAGAGTGAAGGTAGTTTGAGTTACATCAGTGTTCTCCAAAAATTGCTCCCTAGCGGATATTTTTGACATTTTTGAGTTGTAACCTTGTCATCATAAAGATCGATTTTTTTCTGAACAAAATGATAAAAAATGTCATTTTTCGAGTTTTTTGAGTTGCAGCGTTATTCTTTCAAAGCGACGAGTTGCGTATTAGTACCCTAAATATGAGGAAAATAATGAAAAAAAGAAAAGAAAAGAAAGAAATAGAATATTTATGTGTATAGGTTGCGCATGAGCTTCAGAATTTGAAAAAAAAGAAAAAAAAAACTGGTAAATTTTGGTAATTTTTAATATGAAGGTCTAAATGAGAAAATTTTAGTACCTTTGTGCTTAAAAATTGTTTGTTTTAAATGGGGCTACATTTAGCTTCTTGCCATTTGCAGACCAAGTGCATTCCCCAAGACCGGCATCCACTTCTTCATGTGGCACCACCATCGGCGGAATGCCATTACCACGAGAATTTTGTGCTCAATTTCCCCACTAGATGAAGGCACCTGAACTCTACTTGATGCGAAACTGCACTAGGAGTTCAATTTTTCCAAGAGATACAATAAGCCACACAAGTACTCGAGGGATCTTTTACATGCCGCATGATCATACAACATTGACGCTGTAGATTTTCTGCATCATGAAAATCCACCAACTGGAGTCGGGTTTGATCCCGCGCCGTTGGGCGTGAGAGGCCAGCGTCTTAACCACTACACCACTCTGTCGGCTTAAAAATTTGTTAGCTTAAAAATAAAAGTAAATAATACAATGTTAAAAAAGCTTTAAAATTTTTAGTGTAAAAGTGGCAAACATGATGTTTTATTAAGATATCAGAAGAAAAGTCAAGATAATCTCTCCCGATAAGATGATTTACTATCAAATTTACCTCAAATATACTATTTTTGGACCTAAAAATTATACTTTTGCCCTTAGGCGACCAAATAAAATGTTACGAAAATACATTCAACAAAGAGAGAGAGAAAAAACTATTATACGATTTTTGCCGACAAACGCAACTAAACGCACACCCATTGCACATAAACACATTTGATATTGAATAATAAGGATGAGAAGTTGGAAATCTTTTCTACACTGTAAAAAATGAATGTTGTGTTTACAGTATAATACAGTACATTTTATAGTAATAAACTGTTGAAATTGCTAATTTTACAGTAATAAACTGTAAAACTGCTACTTTTACAGTACTAAACTGTAAAATTACTAATTTAACAGTTTATTATCTTGAATTTTACAGTTTAAACTGGAACCTCTGCTGCCAGTATTGTACTGTTGCTTTTACAGTATAATACAGCTAAATTTTACAGCAATAAACTGTAAAACTGCAAACTTTACAGTAAGAAACTAAAATTGCTAGTTTTACAGTTTATTACTGAGAATTTAACAGTTTTAAATTAAAACAACAGTTCATTTTTTACAGTGTTCCAATAACATAACTTACTATCAAATTCGGGACAAATGTTCCATTTTTGGAGCTGAAAGCTAAACTATTACCTTTAGGTAACCAATGTTACAAAAAAAAAAAAAAAAAAATTCAAGAAAGATAGAGAGAGGAAAAAAACAAACTATTATACAATTTTTGCTGACATACGCAACTGAACGCACACACATAGCACATAAACCCATTTGATATTGGATAATAGGGATGGGAAGTTGGAAATCTTTTACTAGTGATACGATTACACAAAAGGACGAAAATCGTTCCGATATATTTATTGGAACTGCAGTGAAATGCGACCCTAATGGAATCTTTTTGAAATCTTTGCCTCGAATTCAATGTATTCTTCCGCCGCGGATGCCAGATACCCATTTGCTGTTTTTACTTTCGCTGGAAAACTATATCCGCCTTGTTACGAGGTTTTTTCGAATTTTACTGTGGTTGAAGGGAGGTTTTTCTAGCGTACTTTAAGTTAAAAATGGTATTTTGGGTTATTGGTGGGTTGAAAGCGTACATTTTTGTCTGTCAGATTTTCGGAGTATTTTGTTTCCCGTCTTGTATTCTTATTTGTGATTTATTTTCTGTGAAATAAGCAAATAAAGATTTTTTTATTTCTTTTACGGGACAAAAAATATATACATATATGCATAGAGGGTCCGACAAAAATTTTCAGGATCCAGAAAGAGGGTGCCCTGAACTTACATTTTAAGGAGAGAGAAATTCTCAATTTGTCGAGCAGAACTCCAAATTTTTTCGAAGCAAAGAAATTATTTTGTGAGTATAGAAGTAAATGTAAAAATAGGCACTGTTATCGCATTTAATGGTACCGTTTTTCTTCCCTTTTTTTGTAAGTTCAATGCAAACATAAGCATTTAAGTCAAGAGCTTAAGACAGTCTTTTTAAATGAGGAAAAAGGGGAATCGGAAAATCATATAACTCTATTTTTTCGTCCTATAAAAACAAACAAATTTGAGTTACTATTTACCGTTGTTTAGCTTTTAATGGTTAAAAGCGTTTTAACAATTTTTTTAAGAACGATTTTTGGATTTGAATTTTCTTATTTATTTCTCCTTAAGATCTTCTGAATCAACAGAAAAAGAAAATAAGAGAATTTTTCAACACTTACAATCAATTAAATGAAAAAAAAAGACATAATATACTTTTCGTGCTTTTTTGAAATTCTTTTCGAAAAGATTATTTGCAAAGTTGTTTTAAAAGCTTTTAACTTTCGTTTAAACTCGTTTTTCAATCGAGGAAGCATGCTATAAATAACTGATAAAAAAAATCCCTGACATTTCCAAAACATGCTTTGTAGGACAGCACTATTCAAATAATTGTTGCTTAAAAAAAACGTATATGGGAAACGGTATAGTTATTGGCCACTTAAGCGACATCGTATTTGTATGCTTGAAATAAAAATAAATGAAATATTTCTGCATAAATAAAAAATACTTCATATGATACTATATTAATGTATTTTACCACTCATACTGTCTGCAAACACTTTTTCAAATATATTATTGGAAAAAAGTCAACGCAAAAACAAAAATGTCAAATTGATAGTAATTGGCCACCTTATCATAGTTATTGGCCATGAAACCATACAGTTATTAGCCATGTAAAAAAATCAATGTTATACTGGATTATTCATATACAGGGTGTCCACTCCAATCGTGGACCAATAGCTAATTTCTAAACCGTTAGAGATAAGCAAATAGTTTATTTAGGAAAAAATCTCCAAATTACGAAAGGAATTTTGGGTCTATTCAATGTTTTTCAAAAAATCAAATTTTGAAAGAGTTACGAAATTTAAATTTTTATACAGCCCCCCAGTCCTATCAATCATATTTAACAAAACATTCTTGACACTGTAACGTTTAAAACTAAAAAAAAATCACTCTTCTACCACAAAAATTGACCGAGTTATGACGTTTTGAAAAATCAAGATTTTGCATTATTTCATGACGTCATCGAGAGATCGCTTAAGGGACCGTATGCGAAATCATTCAAAATCTTGATTTTTCAAAACGTCATAACTCGGTCAATTTTTGTGGTAGAAGAGTGATTTTTTTTTAGTTTTAAACGTTACAGTGTCAAGAATTTTTTACTAAATATGATTGATAGGACTGGGGGGTTGTATAAAAATTTAAATTTCGTAACTCTTTCAAAATTTGATTTTTTGAAAAACATTGAATAGACCCAAAATTCCTTTCGTAATTTGGAGATTTTTTCCTAAATAAACTATATGCTTATCTCTAACGGTTTAGAAATTAGCTATTGGTCCACGATTGGAGTGGACACCCTGTATATCAATATATTATACCTTTACATGAATATAGTATACCATTACATGAATATAGTATACCATTGTATGAATATATCATACCATTATATGAATACATCATACCATTATACCAATATATTATAACATTACGCCATTCTATGAGTATTATACTATTATATGAAGAATTAAGTATATTATAACATTATAGCATTGAATATATTTCTCCATCTTTTTCTGTTCTATTTTTGACTTCTCCTTATTTATTTATTTATTTTTTTTTGTCTTCGTTAAAGTATTTTTTTTCCCGTACGGCTGTTTGTCCATTCCGTTTTCTTTTCTTTTTTTTCACTCTTTTTGCTGATTTTTCTTGTTCTTTTTTTTTTTTTTTTAATAGCTGCTCTAAAACTCTCAGAAACTATGAAGAATGTTTTTTTGTCTATCTTACTAATGAATTTTCTTTTATGTTTTTTGACGAATTTTGTTGGTAATTATCGACAAGTTTGCTGCAATGAGTGGTTTCGTTTGAAGTAGGTGGCATACACAAATTTAGAGGAGTTTTCAGAGGAGTTATACCAATTGTTGCTGCTGTCACACTATCTTCACTGGTATGATTTGCATTTGTTGTAATATTTGCTGTCAGTATTTCAGTATTGGTAGAGTTGTTTTGAGAAAGATCATTCTGAAAAAAAAGCACCAAACTTTTTATAACCGTCATACATTATTTAAAATTCCCTTCTGATATTTCGGTGCTTTTATCTTGTTCATCATTTCGCCTTCAAAAATGTTTTGAAAGGCTTTTAGCGATCTGCGCTTATTTTATACATTAAACTCTTCATATGGTTTTTCTGTTGCTAAACATTTAGAGTTATCAGTAGCATTCTCATCATAGGGGCCAATTACTATTATTTTCTGAAAATATTGTGAGTTCTTGGCTACAGCTAAATTTTAATTTTTAAGAATATATTATTATATTACACCTCAAATTCACTTATTAGGCATCACAGCCATACATCTCATAGGATTTTAAAAGCTGTGAATATATCGAATTCTTTTAAAATGTCTCATAAAGAAAATCTACAGACTTAACGTTTTCTCATAAAAACGACTTGTTTTTGTTTGGGCTCCAAGAAATCACACATCATAAAATGACTTAAATCGCCGAGCGCCAACTCGTTCATACATTTTAAACGCTTATTAAACATGCTACCTTTGCATATTTTTTAAACCGTCTTTTAACCAAAAGGTTGCTTGTTTTTTAGTATCACAGTTGAATCGGCCAATAACTGTATGGTGGCCAATAACTATACCGTTTCCCCTACTAGGCCGTTGATTATTCTGTGAAAGTGTTGATAAAATTTGCAGGCATACATCTCCGCTTTTAAAGTTAAAAAACACAGTTGCGTGTTATGGAAGACATAACTAAGTAACACACACAAACACACGATACATTTTTTAAAGAATAAAATTCTAAATTCTGAACTGTATTGGCATTTAGTAGTACCCTCATGGCTGAGCTTCTGCGATAAGTTTAAAAAAAAAAAAAAGAGAAAAAAAGCGTTGAGTTTATGTAAATTTCCCATTACACCCCAGCATAATACAGAATCTGCTTCGTTTAAAAAATATGTGAATCCAAGTGAGTTCTATAGAAAATCAGGACTTTCAATACTTTTTTATGCATTTAGTTATTTTTAATACTAGGTATTAAGGTGTTCGTTTTTAAAGAAGCATTTAACATTAGTTTACATTAATTAAAAAACTTTATATTTACACTACATACAGTTATCAAAAATGGCTAAATTTGGCTTATCAGGAATGCTGATAACAAACAGTTGATCAAGTTCAGGCAGTCAAGTTTTCAAGGTTAACAAAAACATGGCTTCTAGCCCATTTAAATAAAACGTCTACTTCTGGGGAATGCTGCCAAACAAAAACTTCAAGCATTTAAAAGCGAATTTTTTGGGTGGGAATTATTTTTCAATGGAGATTTTTTCGTAAATATAAGTTAGGGGACCTGGAGTCCGTACGAGAAGTTAGATTTTGTATCTTTTTATTATCTAAACACTGCACCTCATTTTGAACATTGTTGTCATTGGAAGTATTCATTCAGGGTGAGCGGCTGCGAAAGTAAAGGCTATGCAAGTTAAAATAAAACACCCTGTACATAGAGATCACTACTGTCTGTTTGCGTATTGTGAGCTTGACAGCCACGAACGCTACCATTTGAAAAAGAGTATATAGGTTTAGGATGCGCACTTCACGATGCATTCCGTTTTTATTCGCTTGCTACTTCCTCGTTGCATTTCCCCCCTATTTCGAGAGAGTCATAACAGACTTGGCCGGTGAGCAGATTCGACGGAGGTATTGCAAAAAAATGTTACACATTATTTTGATTCCTCTTAACCCGTTAATGCCTAGCCTCCCTTTTTAGGGAGGATCCAAAAAAGGGTCTGAATTTCCCTAAAAATGAACATTTCAACCAAATAATAGTGTTCAATTAGTACCTTCGTATTGTTTCAATTCGTTATTAACAGATTGCAGCACAAAACCACTGTAAAGTTTGTTCTGTAGCAGTTTTAATATGATCTTTATCAAAAATGACATCGTTCACAATCTCAAGAAAAAAAAAGCTAAGTTTTCAAAGTTATTCCCAGTTTCCCAGTTTATGTTAATTGCTGATTTTATTTCTTCTTATAAAATGTCTATTTAAATATTATATCGTAGGCAGAAAAAAAATAGTAAAAAAAGTATTTTCCCTCTGGGGGTCTATCGTAACTTTTAAGGGACGATTTTTCTTTCCTTAATATATTTTTTTTTTACATAATATTTTTTTATTATTTTTCCTGTCCATTAAACACTGTTTATAACTAGTATACAAAATATTTTTGGAAAAAAAATGTCAGGCATTAATGGGTTAAAAAATAAAGCAAAATATCAGAAATAAAATAACCAATTGCTAAAATAATTAGTCTCTGGTTGCTAGAGTTACTTCTAGTTTAGTTTTTGCTCTCCATGCTGGGCAAAGCATGATTATTGCCGCAACGTCAAAACGCTGACAGTATATCAATAATCCCCTTCTCTCGGAGATTGGGGCTATCTGATGAGATGACAACCCCGTGCAATGGCTTGTCTGGCCCCTAATGAGATTAATCGATTTCCCAATCAAGTGGTTGCTCGGCTCAAGGAATCATATTTGGCCGGGAATTTTCCGAGCTAGTTTAGCGTTATTTTTCCTTTCTTGTGTTTGGGTAGGATGAAAATTTTCGCGCAGAAGATTTTCAATGGACGAAGATTGTTGTTTAGATTCTTAAGGGGTAAAAAAGGAAAATTTAAATTCAAATTTTGACACCTTGCATTCAAATTCTGTTTTTCGCAATAGCGAATAGCGATAGCTTTGTGTATGTGTGTAGACGTTTATTTATGTGTGTGTGTCTGTGTGTGCGTGCGTGTAGGTGTGTGTGTGTATGTATGTATGTATGTATGTATGTATGTATGTATGAATGCATGTATGTATGAATGCATGTATGTATGAATGCATGTATGTATGAATGCATGTATGTATGTATGCATATATGTATGTATGCATGTAGGTATGTATGTATGTGTGTGTATGCATGTATGTATCAGGGACGTGCCGTCTGGGTAGGCAGAGTAGGCGAAGAAAACAGACCAACCTCTTAACTTCATTCAATGACATGAAATGCGTTTATTTGAAAAAAAAAAATCAGGTTTTACACAGCGAGTATAGCAAAAAAAAAAATCGGAGTTTTTCAATTTTTGCACAGTTGAAAAACATCGATTGTCGCTGCTTTTCGACCTCCGTATCTATACTTCGTGTAGCTTAAAAAGACTGACTTGCCGCTCGTTTTTCCCCTTCGCGTCCAGCAAAGCAACGGCGAAGGCAAAGTGAATGATTTTCATCAAACTTGGCACAGAAGTTCCTTGATGCACTAGAATTTTCACATAGGGGGAGGGGGGTGTTGAAATTTAAAAAAAAATCCAAAAAACTCAAAATTCAAATTTTTTGTCTCCAAATGGCCATTTTCTTTCAATTTTGAATAGGTAGAGTAAGAGAGATAAGCCTAAGCTTACTAATGGATAAAATTTAACACATTTAAATTTGAGTATTTTCCAACAAAGATTACTATTAACAATGAATTATCAATTTAAGGCTCACCTATTTCATTTTAGCATTCAAATTTTTTTTCAGAGCTATGTTGTGTTAATAAGCACCCAGGCAACACCGAGTAATAAGCTAGTAAATAAATAAATAATGGGAAAAATGAACTCAGCACACCTCAAAACGTGTAAATCCGTCGAAATTCGAAAAATTTCGCAACTCCAATACTTTTTCTATATATTAGATATAGAAGAAAGTAAAAAGAAAAACAAAATGCATACAAACGACAAAGAAAGAATCATTCACTTTTCAACCCTACACTGCATAGCGTTGCCAATTGGCTACATGGACTTTTTTTACTTATGACCATGCATAAGGCAACTCAATCAAAACAAGAAGTTCTGTCAAGAACTAAACGAGCCTACTTTCCCGTACATCGACATCGGCATTCTAGCATCTGATCATTATTCTCCTGATCATCTGAGACTAAACATTATGTCAAACATTCCTTTTTAGCACTTAAAGCTGATTTCTAAAAGCAAAATATACCCCTCTCATCAGATGAAATAGAGACATAAAAAGTAAAAAAATGAATAAATGAAGTTTTGTCGCACCTTTTAAAGAATGTAACTGTTACAGTTCTTCCGTAGAAAAATTCCTCAATCGTTTTCAAAAAAAAAAAAAAAAATTAAAAGTACAAAGTACATCAAAACACATTTTATCAAAGAAAGGAAAAAAAACTCGTCCGTCGATAAAATGTCTCGATTTTCACTTTTAAGCTGTTGCCAGTTGTTAAATATAAATAAAGAATAAAATGCCCTCGTGAATGAAACACTTTTGTTACAAAAAAAAATCGTCTGCCAAAAAAAATAATAGTAATAAATAAAATAACACAAATGAATAAATAAACAAAAAATCGTCTGCACAGTCAGTCATTTTTTTCTGAGCCTGCATTTCCGCCATGTTTGTGGAGTCGGAGTCGGAATCAGAGTCCTCACAGAAGATTATTCAGAAAAGTACTTTACAAACATTATTTATCAAAACCATTTTTTTACAAAGTTAATTTGAAGGAAATCCGACTTTAAGTTCCAGGATCAGCATTCAACTTAAATTCCCCGTAGGCGCTAATGTTAAATTTTTTTCTGAACGGTTCAATATTGAACGAAAAATGGTTCAAACCAAAAAGCGAAATAAGGGAATGAACCTCTCCGAGATCTTTCAAACAAAAAAAAGTTTATTCCATTCGGATGGTTCACTCAGAAGTTATTAGGTGGGAAAAGGTTGCTTGAACGGTTCAATGTTGAACGAAAAAATGTTCAAATTGAAAATTTAAATACTGTAATGAAGTATCCTTGCTGAGATCCTGCGAACAAAAAAAAAGTTTATTTAAATCGGACTGTTCACTCAAAAATTATTAGGGGTGACAGCTTGCTTGTGCGGTTCAATGTTGAACGAAAAATTGTTCAAATCGGAAATGTAAATACGGGAATGAAGTATCCTTGATAAGATCTTTCGAACAAAAAAAAGTTTGTTGAAATCGGACTATTCACTCAAAAGTTAGCATCGCGGGACAGGTTGTTTGAACGGTTCAAAGTTGAACCAAAAATTGTTCAAATCGAAAAATCAAATATGGGAATGAGTTGTAATCGCCGAGATCTATCCAACAAAAAAAAGTTTGTTCAAATCGGAATGTTCATTCAAAAGTTATTAGGGGGGAAAGGTTGCTTGAACGGTTCAATGTTGAACGAAAAATTGTTCAAATCGAAAATGTAGATACAGGAATGAAGTATCCTTGAAAAGATCTTTCGAACAAAAAAAAGTTTGTTCAAATCGGACTGTTAACTAAAAAGTTAGCATCGCGGGACAGGTTGTTTGAACGGCTCAAAGTTGAACCAAAAATTGTTCAAATCGAAAAATCAAATATGGGAATGAGTTGTAATCGCCGAGATCTATCCAACAAAAAAAAGTTTGTTCAAATCGGAATGTTCATTCAAAAGTTATTAGGGGGGAAAGGTTGCTTGAACGGTTCAATGTTGAACGAAAAATTGTTCAAATCGAAAATGTAGATACAGGAATGAAGTATCCTTGAAAAGATCTTTCGAACAAAAAAAAGTTTGTTCAAATCGGACTGTTAACTAAAAAGTTAGCATCGCGGGACAGGTTGTTTGAACGGCTCAAAGTTGAACCAAAAATTGTTCAAATCGAAAAATCAAATATGGGAATGAGCTGTACTCGCCGAGATCTTTCCAACAAAAAAAAGTTTGTCCAAATCGGAATATTCATTCAAAAGTTATTAGGGGGGGACAGACAGACCGACCGACAGACCGACAGACCGACAGACCGACCGACAGACCGACACACAAATTCCCCATCTCAATACCCTACTTTCAAATTTTTAATTATTCGATATTCATTTTACCTTTTTATTTTTTTAACTTGGCGATATTTTTTGGACTTGGCGATATTTTTTTAACTTGGCGATATTTTTTGGACTTGGCGATATTTTTTAGATGCATTAAGCCAATTTTAATACTTTTTTCGTCTTTCTTTTATTTTTAACGGGAAAGTAGGCTAAAAAGCAAGTATTAAGTATCTTTAAAGCAATTACAACCATCTATCTGTAAAATTCTTTTTTTTTTTTTAACTGTGTTCCAATGTTTTCTTATTACACTAAAAACATATATATGTCTTTTAAAGAAAAAAAACTCATGCAGTGTAGGGTTAATTTACACTATTTTTTGGATTCATATTTGTTTAGCACTTTGACAGTAATATTTTACATGAGAAACAACCTTTAGATTATATTTTCTGTGAAGAAATTCCAGTTTGTGCTTTCCGACTGATAAGACGATGTTTGTGATTGGCCTGTCTGGTTGCTAACGAGATTAATTGAATATCCAATCAAATGGCTGTTCAGTGAATGACTTCTGCCCAGAAATCCATACAAACGACAAAGAAAAAAAATTACTTTTTAATTTATACCATCGCTTTGAATAAATATTTCTTTAGCACTTAGCAAATAATATTTCACATGAAACACAACTTTCGGATCGGATTTTATGAAAAGAAAATCCGGTTTGTGCTTTCTGTCTGACAAGATGACGTCTGTGATTGGCCTGTCTGGTTTGCTAACGCGATTAATTGAATATCCAATCAAATATCTGCTCAGTAAATGACTTCTGCCTCTTTACGTCTGTCCAGAAATTGCAGTTCTTTTTGCTTCGTTTGTGTGATGGAGAGGGTATATTTGTGCTCTTTTCTTCCTAAAGAATGATGGAGGGTTCGTATTTTTTTTATTCTTATCGGAGAGTTTTCTTCCGGAAGAAACTTTTCAGTGAAGCAGTTTCAATTCACCGTGAATTTTTATGAAACTTTTAAGACTCGAAGTTATGTTTTACCCTGCTTAACGAGAGCTGGCGTATGAAAGAAATATTAATTTATTACTCTCCGCACTTTTTTCCTTATGGTTGTCATAGTCACTGTGGAATTTTTCCCCATTTAATTTTTGCAACAATGGTGAAATGCAAACGGTTAAAACTGATTTGTGCGTAAACTATTATTTAATCAACGTTTGATTATTAAATACTATTCGAAGTATTTATATACCGCTTACTCTGTGTTAATTCTTAAATCAAATTTCGCATGTTGAGCCAAACATCAGACGTTTTCCATGAACACACTTTATTGAACGACACAAGACATGGACTTACACAGCACAGAACACATACAAAACCAAAATCAAAACAGAATAGCCACTCGGCAGAGGCGCATGCGCCTTTATAAGCACTGCCCATTCTTTACGGTTACAGTTAAGTTTCAACAAATTCCCCCCCGAATGACCTGGGGGTTCATTTCTAACCTTTAAATAAGTACAAATCAGAAATAAAAATAGAAAAAAAAAATTCAAAACATTCAATAGTAATAAATTCGTATCATAACAAATAAATCATTCATAAAGTTCCAAATTATATAATAACTGAACTGGTCGCTTTATTATTGAATTTTGAATTTTTACTTTACAGGAACGTATTTTACCATCCCTGCCAGGGAATACCTCAAGAATTTTCCCCGATTTCCAAAAATGCCTGGGCAACTTTTCATCATGAACTAAAACAATATAGTTAACATTAAATTCGTGAATTTTTTTAGTGTTTTTTACACAATGAGCAGATTTTAACAAAAATACATACTCTTTGGCCCATTTGTTCCAAAACATATTTAGTAATCTTTCCCGGTAGTTAAATTTTTTAATCAAAATTTTCCTGTTCGATAAGTTAGAATCAAAATCAAGCCTGGCAGGTGGTAAACTATTTACTCTACGGCCTAAAATCATGTGAGAAGGAGTTAGTGGTTCAGGTTCATTTATATTAGAAAAAACATAAGTAAGAGGGCGAGAATTAATAACTCCTTCAATTTCAATCAACAGAGTCTCCAGTTCTTCACGAGATAAGGTTGTCTTACCTACAGTCTTTCTTACAGCAAGTTTTACTGATCGAATAAGTCTTTCGTAAAAACCGCCCCACCAAGCAGCTCGCTCGATGATAAACTGCCAGCGGATTTGATGATGTGCGTAGAAAGCTTTAACTAAGGGATGGCTAATCACACTCCACAGATTCTTAAGTTCAATATCACTTCGCTTAAAAGTCTTGGCACTGTCGGTCAAAATTGTTGAGCACAATCCTCGGCGGCTAATGAAACGCCGAAGTGCCATAAGAAAAGTTACGGTAGTTAAGCTGCTCACGAGTTCCAAATGAAGAGCCCGAGTCACACCACACGTGAACAAAACTATGTAGTGCTTAACATCACTATTCTTTACGTAGAGGGGTCCTCCGAAGTCGATTCCTACAACGGAGAACACATCAGACTGTTCTACGCGAACAGCTGGCAATGGAGCAGTAACTTGTGCACCCGATGGCGAATTGAATCTTTTGCACAGCACACATTTTTTCAAGATGTTCTTCACTGTCTGCCTCCCTTTGATGAGCCAGTATCGCTCTCGAATTTCCAAGAGAGTTTCACTAATTCCACCGTGAAACACCTTATTATGCGCAGCTCTAACTATTAACTTAACAAAATGATGCTTGGCCGGCAAAATTACTGGATGCTTTTGCAAATAGGTAAACTTAGCTTTCTGCAGTCGTCCGCCCACCCGTAATTGCTGATCTGCATCGAGGAACGGACTAAATTCTTGAATTGATGAAGTTTTAAATAAGGGTTTGTCTTGTTTCAAACACGCGACTTCTTCAGCGAAAACCTCTCTCTGTACGATTCTAATCCAACATTTTTCGGCACCATCTAATTCTTCCGCTGTTAATTCATCGCTTCGCTTTTTCGAACCCTTTCGAACGTTGTGTACAAAACGAAGTACCCAACTGGTAACACGCAATAGCTTTCCTAAGCTGCTGTAATTTGCCAAGTCAATTATCGCATCTGGGTTTGCTTTAACTTCACATGAAAATGTAGCTACTCGTTCCCTACTGTAGCAGTCATCACAACTTTCGGTGGGAGAAAATTCGCAATTCAAATTTGTTGGCCAATGATTTTCCGGCATGCGAAGCCACTCAGGGCCATGAATCCAAGTTTCATCGTTGATGAGTTTTTCGACTGATACTCCGCGTGAAACGTAATCCGCGACATTATCTTTGCTGTTACAGTGACGCCAATCTCCAGGATCTGAGTTAGATTGGATTTCAATTATCCTATTCAAAACGAATTGCTTGTACTATGTAGCTTTCCCTTTTATCCAATACAGGGTAATTGAAGAATCCGTCCAAAGATAACTTTTTGTTACTGGGAAATTGAAACCAGTTTTCAAATATTTCAAAATTCTCGATCCTAACACTGCACCCAAAAGTTCTAGTCGCGGGAGGGTCAACTTCTTGAGAGGAGCAACTCGACTTTTAGCCGTTATGAATCTTGTAAATATCTTTCCGTTCTCAGTCATATAACGAAAATATGAAACGGCACCAAACGCTTTAGGGCTTGCGTCACAAAAGATATGAATTTGCAAGTCTTTTGCTTCTTTTATAGGATACGGAAAGAATTTTCTGTCGAGGGTGAAATCTTGAAGTAGATAAACTTGAGAGCACCAAGCTTCCCACTTTTTCTTTAAATCACTAGGCAGCTCCTCATCCCATCCGAGGCCACATTCCCAAATTTCTTGTAACAAACATTTTATAATTAAAACGAAAGGGGATACAAAACCTACAGGGTCAAAAATTTTCGCAGCTGTTTGCAGAACACTTCGCTTTGAGTTCTTTAAATTTTTCATTATGTCAAGTAATGGTTGAATATCTAGTTTGAATGTATCCTTGTCTAAATTCCAGATTATGCCCAGAACTTTTAAAGGACGCTCGCTTAAATTATCGATTTCTTCTATACCATTTTCACTCCACAATTTTCTTAATTTAGCAGAATTAGTCTTAAATTTACGTAAGTTCATATTTGCGTCTTTGAGAATTTCTACCGCACTTTTCGAGAGTTCGAAGGCCTTAGCAGCGGACTCTGATGAGCCTGCAAATAGGTCGTCTACATATAGGGAGGAATTTAGCAGCTCGTAAGTTTCCCTAGCTACTTCTTTATATTTTCGAATGTGGTACTTAATTGTAGCAGCCAAAATGAATGAGCTATTCGTAATTCCGAAGGACACGCGAGCTATACGCAATATTCTATAATTTTTATCGTCCCCTTCTTTTGGAAACCAAAAAAATCTTAAATAATCTCTATCCTCCTCAGCTATTCCAATAGTTAAGAATGCACCCTGAATATCACTGCAAAACGCATGTTCATATTCGCGAAATCTCAACATTATATCTAAAATCCGAGGATTCAAAGCTGGTCCAGAATACAAACAGTCATTCAAAGATTTCAGATTTGCACCACCTGAACTCGAGGCATCAAAGACCAAACGGACTTTCGTCGTTTCTTTATCTTTTCGCACTACCGCGGAATGTGGCATGTAATAAGAATTTAATTCATATTCTGAGCAACATTCTTCCACAATATTTGTTTTCATCTGCTCCTCAACAACATTTGTATACTCATTATATAGCCAGTTGTTCTCTTTTATTTTAACGTTTAACTTATCAAATCTTCTTTTCGCTATCTCCCAATTATTGCACAAATCAATTGGCTTTTCGCCCCAAAATAATTTAGTTTCATACATCCCATTCTTATACTTCAAATTTTTCTCAAATTCTAAAATGAAATCTTTATCGCAACCAGATATACCCCTTTCCGATTCATGAATTCCCATGGATTCTAAGTTCCAAAATTGAGTCAAATTTTCATTCAAATTTGAGCAACATTCAACTTTAAAAACTGAGGCGTTTTGTTTGTAGCTTTGGTTTATCGGAGATATTCGACCTTGAATTACTGATCCAAAAATGGTATCGATTGCAAATAAAGTTTTCGTTAACTTTTCCTTTTTTCCTGTATGAATTTGCCAAAAGTATTGCGCGCCTATCAATAGGGAAATTTCAGTTTCATTTGATTCATTTATGTTTGACAATTGAATGCCTTTAGCATTAAGTGCGTTTTTTAACTTATTTGACGGTGTTTTAAATGGGGTACCTGAAATAAACTCACTCAACAAAGCTTCTATCCTAATTTTCTTTTCGGGATCACGCGTATTGCTAAGAGTAAATTGCACAACATCGTATTTCTTGTGTAACGGTTCTCGCGAACCAAACGTGTACACCAACAAATCTTCCTGTCTTATAACGGGCAATTTTAATTCATTAGCTAAATCCTTTTTCAAAAAGCACCTCTGTGACGCGTTATCCAGCAATAAATTTATTTCCTTTTTACACGAATCATGCTCTAAAACTGCATTGCAAGTTTCCAATAGTACCTCATCACAACCAGCAGTGTTTACATTCGCGCATGAAATTATTTTTGCAGGACTTTCAGAATTTTTGCCTACCGAACTGAGATTTACGCCAGTTCCCGGGGACGGCAAAACTGCTTTATCCGCTTCACATATTAATTCTGAGTGGCGTTTTTTACATTTGCTACAAGCCTGCCTTGCTTTACAAATCCGAAATATGTGACCGCGAGATAAGCAAAGATAACAAAGACCATTTTTTCTTAATGATAATTTCTTATCTTCAATAGATAACGGACAGCATTCTGAACTATGATCATTTTGGTTTTCTGTGGTACAAAACGCGCATTTGTTAACATTGACAACAAACGCAGAGGTTGTGGGAATTTTATTTTTACCAAATGAATAATCTATTTTGTTTTTATTAGATGGTCCCGGTTTCTGATTAACCTTTTCGATATAGTTACTTTTAGTTTCTTTGCGTAAGTCCGAGTCATAAGAATTCATCAAATGTGCATTCCGTTCACGACACTCAATTTCAATCTTCAAAAAGTTCAACAAGTCTGAAATTACATTTCTTGCATTCCCATATGATTTTCGTGTAAATTCTAACGATAAATCCCGAGGAATTGATTTTAGCAATATTGGGTAAAGCAATGCACTGTACGAATCAGGATTTACTCCATTATTTTGTAACCCCCGAACATTGATTTCACATTCGGCATACAATTTTCGCAAATTTACAATATCAAAAGATTTACGAACAGGATTTAAATTAAGCAATTTAGACATGTGTGTGTCAATGATTATATCAGTTCTACCAAATTGTTCTTTCAATATGTTAATTGCTAGTTTGTAATTTTCAGAGTTTAAAGTTAAACCTCTAACTGCTATTTCGGCCTCGTTAACTAAATAGGACTTTAAATAGTTAAACTTTTCTACATCACTCAATTTTACGTTATTGTGAATAGCGGTTTCGAATTGGGAAAAGAAATCATTAAATTTTAAAATATCTCCATCGAATTGGGGAATTTGCAACTGAGGAATTCTAAGGCTGCATTGCTCATTTTCAACAGCTTCCCTCGCTGAATTTCGCATTGCAAAATCTCGTTTTTGGAGAATTTTACTCACCCGAACTTTGCAGGTTATGATTAAATCCTGGTATTCCAATTGCCGTTCAATTTCCTTCTCAAGGTCATCTGTATCGACCAACTTCATTATTTCTTCGTCTAATTTTTTCAGTTGTTGTTCCTTATCTAGAAGCGTAGCATATTTTTCTTCAATGATATCAACGGACATTCTGTCGCCATTCGCCATTTCTTTATCAATGGCCTTACTTGCTTCTGTTGTTGCCTTTCTTATAGGCGTTCGAATTTTCTTCAGAACTTCAACATCCATTTCGAAGTAAAATTTCAAAATTTTTAATCTAAAGGCCTTCCCAGGTTTCAGGCACCAAAAATGTTAATTCTTAAATCAAATTTCGCATGTTGAGCCAAACATCAGACGTTTTCCATGAACACACTTTATTGAACGACACAAGACATGGACTTACACAGCACAGAACACATACAAAACCAAAATCAAAACAGAATAGCCACTCGGCAGAGGCGCATGCGCCTTTATAAGCACTGCCCATTCTTTACGGTTACAGTTAAGTTTCAACACTCTGGATGGTAGGTCTTGCTAAAGCAAATTATTTAGCACTAGATTGTTAGAAAATGTTTAGAAATTAATGAGACATGAGGATATAAATAAAAGCGTAAAACTCATTCGATAAACAAAAAAATAAATAAAATGCCTCAACAGCAGTGCACTAAAAAAAGAGTTGTTTCCTTTCGTACGGCTGCCATGGGGACGACGCAACATTTCTAAACGTATTAGGCCTGTTTGAAAATAACAGAGTATAGGAAGATTTGAATCACTCGTATTGTAAATACTTTAAACATTTGTTAAAAGCTAAAATTAAAAGAATGAAAAAAAAAAACTCCCTTAACGTTTAAGCGAAGATCATGTTATTAATAGTTTCAAAATTACGAGACCCTCAAAAGATTAAACCAAATGTTAAAGCCAAATGAAACTCATATAATCAAGACGTGACCGCCCCGCTTTAAAGCTATCAGCTTTCCCAAGTATCAGGTATTGATAATGATACTATTAATAATTCCCAATGACTATGTGTCCAACTATATGTCACCTCATCCAACCGCACCCTTCCCAATATCGCGATCCCGATGTTGCCTCTACAAACATGATGACGCGATGACATCTAAATAACGTGCCGCTCAAAGCATCGATACCGTAATGGCGGGATAGGCCTTCGTCCATTGCGGTGGACTAACATCAATAATTCTAGGATTAATCGTAAAACCGTACTTACTATGTTGAGTTTCGAGTTTACGAGAAATGAGTTAGAGAGATACTTGAACGAATCGGGATTCTATGTAACGCCGCTTAATACTACTGTCTGATTTTTTTTAGGTACAACCTTCTGCGTATTTACGCATACGTCAGGTCTTCTCTGATATTACCGAAATAGGGGGGATAGGTAAGATAACACTAAGGGGAAGAATAATGAGAAGCATTTTGACCAGTATCAAACAACGTTGAACGATGCTAATTTTAAAGACATAGTTCAGTTGAATGTGTCAAAAGGGTAGCAAAAATGCAGGTTTTAAATTGAAAACTTCGCAAAGTTCCCACTCACAACCCATCACCCTCTTTTTTAAGTGGAATGGTTCGCGAGTGCTAGGTGTGGCTTTTACGGATGGACAGTACTTATCTTTATTTATTTGTTTCAATTGGGGCTACTATACTAAAATGCAACTTAACTTGGCACTGACGTCACTACGGGTGGAGCCAATAAGAGCTCATAAGCAGTCCGCGATCACCTCTAATTCGTCAAGTAAGCTGTGACGTTTTATCTAGCTCGTTTTTCATAGGCTAACGTCACGCAAACGTCACGCTGACGTCACGATGTTTTTGCCTAGAAAGGTTGCAGTGTATTATATACTAAAATGCAACGTTTCTTGACAACAACATCGTGACGTCAGCGTGACGTTTGCGTGAAGTTAGCCTATGAAAACCGAGCTAGATAAAACGTCACAGCCTACTTGGCGAATTAGAGGAGATCGCTGACTGCTTGTGAGCTCTTATGGGCTCCACCCGTAGTGACGTCAGTGCCAAGTTAAGTTGCATTTTAGTATAATACTAGCTGCGTGGCCCGGCGTTGCATGGACTGTAATGTAGTGAATGCAGTTTCAGAAAACTACTCGACGCCAAGGCGGCTCGCCTTTAAAGTAGTGAGGAAAGTTTAAACAGTTTACTCGCCGTCAAGGTGGCTCGCCTTTACAGTAGCGAAGAAAGTTTCAATAAACTATTCGCCGCCAAGACGGCTCTCCTTTAAAGTACCAAGGAAAGTTCCAATAAATTACTCCCCGCTAAAGCGGCTCGCTAAGAAGCTTTCCTGCATCAAAGAACCAATCGAATTATTTGCACACGGTTCCTCAAAAAAAAAAAAAAAAAGACGATGTCAAGTAGCGCATACTTAGCACTCTCCCTAAATAACAAATGAAATTCCTTACCAAAAACAATTATTTCCACACCGCTTTCTTCCTGTAAAATTAATTGCAAAATTCTAAACGAAAAAGTTCTTTTAATATTTGGATCGCAGCCAAAAAAAGTCCCTTCTAAAAACAGCAATTGCAATTTTATTTAAAAACACATTTTCAAAATGGTATACCAGAGAAAAAATATAAGTCATTAATAATTAGAATAAAAATAATTGTTAGAACTTTGTTGTAACACGTATGGGTCATTCCATGTCAAGTGATCCAACGTTTGTTACCTTATATTTTTGTATTCCTTTCACATTTGGCACATCAATTGTACCCCTTGAGGTAATCAAAAGTTTCAATTTTTGGATTTTTATCTCTATTATTTTTTCATTTATGAGACTCTCGTTTTTCCATGGATAAGGGTACATAAAAGGGACCATAACTCAGCACCAAATATAGATAGAACAATTTGGTACATGGCATTTTAAAGTACGTTAGTTGCCGCTTAATCTGATATGCAACATGACTAATTTGATAAAAATTTTCTTTTCCAAAAAATGAAATTTAAATTTCAAATTTAAATTTCTCGAAAAACATATAATTAATTTTTTTGAAAAAATTCTCAAAAATTCTTGTGTATTTCATCTATGTTTGCACAAATTTTTAGATTGGGATCTCAATGGGATCATATTTTTTTGAATTTTTGAATAAAACTGTATAGGAAAAAAATGATATTTTTTAGATTCTATTTATTTAAATACTAAGTTCTCGTGCTTGTGATGGTCTAAAAAGTAGTGAACAAACATGAATATGTTTAAAGTGAGCTAGCATGAGCTTATAGATTTGTCAGGTTCAATCCCCTCCCCTTTCCTCCCCCGCACAAACACTCTTTTTTAATTCAAAACTGTTCAAAATGTTAAAAAAAAAAACTCTTTGATACAAAATGAATACTAAACTTTTTTAAAGTTGGTAAATGAGTTTCCTTATAACTAGACGAAGTATCCCCCTCCTCCACCCAAATATACCATTAACGCTGTACTATTATGACGTCTAACCTGGGGATTGAATTGACTATTATTTTTATTCTAGGTAAGTGAGCTAGCATTAACTTGTAGATTGGTCAGCTCCCCCTCCCTTCCTTCCTGACCCAACCATTTTCCCCCCAAACTGTTTAAAATGCTAAAAAAAAGCTTCTTTGATACAAAATGAACAGTAAACTTGTTTAAAGTTGATAAATGGGCTTCCTTATAACAAGGCAAAGTACAACCCTTCCCCCACCCAAATATACCATTAACGCTATACTAATATGACGTCTCACCTGGGGATTGATTTGAGGATTATTTTCCCCCTAGGTATATATTGTTTTTCAGACGAAGTGCTTCGTTTTCAGTTCGAACTTTACAAAGTGTACTTCCATTCAAAATCTGAATTTAAACTTATGGTTCATTTCATCCCCTCTTCCACCACCAATCTTCAATTTTGAAGGGAGGGAATAAATGGGTCGCCCCAAGATCATAGCAAACAGCAAAATAGCACTGTTTCCCCTTGTTCTAATAATGTTTTCCCAATATTTTTACACAAAACTGAAAAGAAATTAAAGTGTCACGTTATATGTCAGTCCCCATCACTGCCTTTCCTTTCTCTTATTGGACAAAGCTCATGAGCTAATAGGAAAGAGTAGCAAACAGAACAAACTGAAACACTACCAGACATCAGTAGAGACTAAGGCTTTGAAATGGGGCTAGGCGGGATGATAAAAAAAATAAAAGTTTGGAGTGGAAAGGTAGGGTAAGGGGGGGGGGAGCAATATGTAAAGAAGTTAAACAACATGTGAGATTGTGCTCAAAAAAGCAGTGTTTGTTTAATATATATATATATATAGATAGATATATCTTGCTGCATTATTTTCCTTTACAACAAAATGAAAAAGAACACAAACGATTAAAAAAATTAAATAGCAGCTGCACACTAGATAATGTGGAAAGATAGTTATGGGGACACAGACATATGATCTGATATTTTGATTTATTTTCAGTTTTGTGCGAAAAGAATAGAAAAAACAATGAGACAAGGCGAAACAGTGCTATTTTGCTGTTTGCTATGATATTGGGGCGACCCATTTATTCCCTCCCTTCAAAATTGAAGATTGGTGCTGGGGTAGAAGATGAAATGAATCATAAAGTTAAATTTCAGATATTGAATGGAAGTACACTTTGAAGTTCGGATCGAAAAGAAACACTTCGTCTGAAAAACAATACATTATATACCTAGGTTTGAAAATAATCCTCAACTCAATCCCCAGGTTAGACGTCATATTAGAATAGTGTGAATGGTATATTTGGGTGGGGAGGGGGCTACTTCGTCTAGTTATAAGGAAACACATTTCCCCACTTTAAATAAGTTTACTATTCATTTTGTATCAAAGAGTTTTTTTTTTATACATTTTAAACAGTTTTGAATTAAAAAAGAGTGGTTGTGCGGGGAAGAAGGGGTAGGGGGGTGAACCTGACAAATCTATAAGCTCATGTCAGCTCACTTTAAACATATTCATGTTTGTTTACTACTTTTTAGACCATCACGAGCAAGAGAACTTGGTATTTAAATAAATAGAATCTAAAAAATATCATTTTTTTCCTATACAGTTTTATTCAAAAATTCAAAAAAATATGATCCCATTGAGATCCCAATCTAAAAATTTGTACAAACATAGATGAAATACACAAAAATTTTTGAGAATTTTTTCAAAAAAATTCATTATATGTTTTTCGAGAAATTTAAATTTGAAATTTAAATTTCATTTTTTGAAAAAGAAAATTTTTATCAAATTAGTCATGTTGCATATCAGATTAAGCGGCAACTAACGTACTTTAAAATGCCATGTACCAAATTGTTCTATCTATATTTGGTGCTGAGTTATGGTCCCTTTTATGTACCCTTATCCATGGAAAAACAAGGGTTTTTCCAAAGTTCAAAGTCTCATAAATGAAAAAATAATATAGATAAAAATCCAAAAATTGAGACTTTTGATTACCTCAAGGGGTACAATTGATGAGCCAAATGTGAAAGAAATACAAAAATGTAAGGTAAAATTTTTCTCAGATTTTGGATCACTTGACGTGGAATGACCCGTACTCAAAATGACAATGGAAAGAAATAACACTCTTTAATTTTAAATAGTTCAATAATTTAATTTACGTTTTAATTCAAAATGGCAACGGTAAGAAATAAAAGTCTTGGAATTTTAAATAGTTCAACAATTTAATTAACGCTTTAACTTAAAATGGCTACAGAAAGAAATAAATGTCTTGGAATTTTAAATAGTTCAATAATTTAATTAACGTTTTAATTCAAAATGGCAACGGTTAGAAATAAAAGTCTTGGAATTTTAAATAGTTCAACAATTCAATTAGCGTTTTAATTCAAAATGGCAACGGTAAGAAATAAAAGTCTTGGAATTTAAAATAGTGCAATAATTTAATTAACGCTTTAATTTAAAATGGCAACGGTAAGAAATAAAAGTCTTAGACTTTTAAATAGTTCAACAATTTAATTAACGTTTTAATTCAAAATGGCAACGGTAAGAAATAAAAGTCATGGAATTTAAAATAGTGCAATAATTTAATTAACGCTTTAATTTAAAATGGCGACTGAAAGAAAAAAAATGTCTTGGAATTTTAAATAGTTCAATAATTTAATTAACGTTTTAATTCAAAATGACAACGGTAAGAAATAAATATGTTGGAATTTTAAATAGTTCAATAATTTAGTTAACGTTTTAATTCAAAATGGCAACGGTAAGAAATAAATGTCCTGGAATTTTAAATAGTGCAATAATTTAATTAACGCTTTAATTTAAAATGGCAACTAAAAAAAATAAATGTCTTGGAATTTTAAAAGTGCAAAGAATTTAATTAACGTTTTAATTAATTTCTCAGCTAATTAACATCGTACAATTACGCGGTTGGTCTAATTGTCTTCCTTAGAAAATTTCGAATCGAATGGTATTATGTTTGATTCTTTACGCTTAGCGGTTTTTGAGGAGTTCAAGCTTCAGACGGACAGACAGACAGACAGACAGACGCGGACAGATTTTAATAGTAGTAATATTAGCCCTGTTTGAAACAGACAAACAATTAATCCATTTTTTTTACCATTTTCATATTTTATTTTTTTTAATTGATTTAATCTTACTTGGAATCCTTTGCACGTAGTATTAACTAATATTTATAACTTTACGGAGCTTATATTTTGTAAAAAGGTTAAAAAATTCCTCAGAGTGAGAAAGTTAATCAAAAATACTTTTCTTTTTCGATTAGAAACTACAAATTGTATCCGAAAATCTTTTTCGTCTTTAAATTCGGCCATAAACTTAAGTCCTACGATGCAACACACTCAATTGGAGAGGCATTTGATAGTTCGCCGGAGAATAATCATAGTCGTAAAATTTACGGCGAAATGTTATTCCGAAAGTTATTTTTGCCATTTGCCACAGCCGTAAAATATCCTGTCTAAAACGTCACTTGAAGTATTAGATGCAATTTTTAAAACTTCGACGCAATTCTTCAAACCCATAAAACCGACTTGGATTGAATAAAAATGCCAGAAGACATGACGCTGGAAGTGCGGTAGACGTTTATCAAACATTTTATTTGCGTCTGGGCAATAAAACGTAAATTGGAAAAGCTTAGAAGAGAGTGGAACTTGATGGAACATTTTTTTTCTCTCCATCCGTTTTCTGAGAGTGTTTGAGGCAATATTCAAAACAGTTTTCAATATTTTTGATAAAGTGGTAAAACTCTAATTGGTCACTAAAAGAAAAAAAAAAAAAAAAGAAAATATCGGGAGTGAAAAATCAAGTAAAAGGTGACCTTACAATGATGACCCTCAAAGATGAAGAAACAAATCTGGGCAAGCAAAAAATAGGTTACAATTTGCCAGAAAGAATAATTAATATCCACTGAAAATGATGAAATAAAAGGATTGCTGTTTTAAAAAACGGAAAGCATTGATAAAATCCTCACTTTAACAGAAATTTCTTAATCTTGTTAAAGTGATAAAAAATGGGGGTTGTGTATTCACAGAAATATTAAGACATATCTGTACCTCAGAACCAGACTAACGTAAGTTCATTTTCGTAACTTTTCAGCAGAAGGCAAAAACGATTGCCGAATACATGCAAAAGATGGAACTCGTGCTCTATAAATGCTGCTAAAAAAATGTGAACAAATTTGTTTTATAGAATAACTCTCTCATGGGTGGATGCCGAATAAGATTCTACATACAATGAAGCAATAAAGTGAAAATCGCCATTTTTGGACTTACGTCATTCTGGTTCTGAGGTACAGATATTATGGAACATGATAAGCATAGTTAATTTCATTTCTAAATCTTCATTGTATCTGAATATAACTTGGGTATATATATGAAATTCTTCTTTACCGAAGATCTGCATCGTGACTCACATACAGCGTACGGTGTTTGAAACTGTGCCGCTGATTTTTATAGGAACACACAACCTTTTTTGATGTGTTTGACTGTGAAAAATGGGTGATTGAAATAATAAAGTATACTAAAATGCTTAGAAAATATGGTCATGTTTTAAGCAGATTTTAAATAACATGAATAAAATATTGCAGTTCATGAGCAAATTCTGTTTTTTTCTCCTAGTATTTAAAACTAATGTTTTTATCATTTATTCTTTCTACATAGAAGCAACAGTTCCACTTTTTGCAGCTTAAACATTTTTTTAATACCCAAATTATGCGTATTATGTATTTTTAGCTCACATAATTTG
>JAXGGA010004729.1:40000-85111 GCA_038373865.1 Uloborus plumipes | reverse complement strand
ATTATAGGCAAATTGCAATCATAGGCTGAATATCTCGACACATCCTCGGCAGTATAAAGAATGGATTTTCAATTGCTACTTATCATACTTTCAATTGCTATTGTTATCATTTATTTACACGGGGGAAATAATTGCAATATTCAACTCTATCGGAAACTTTCGTTATCGCTTTTTAGAAAAATGGCTCTGCAGTCCTATTCTACATATTTTTTATCACGTACACACCATATTAACTGTTTTATTTATTATTTATCTCATTTATTAATTATTTTTATTTTTATTTTTTTGAAAAAGGAAACGATGCTTTTTATGAATTTAAAATATTAATGACACCTTGCCAAGTGACATATCATCCGAAATTCTGTTTCAAGAGCTTAAAAATAACACATAGGAAAAGACTCAAGCTCTTATAGCAGTGATAAGAAGATAATTATTTTTGTTAAAAACGAAACTTTATTTTTTGCCATGTTTTGGTTTTTACGGTTGCGCACACAAAAACTAAGGTTCAAAAATATCTAAAAAAGGTTTTTTCATCAGAACATAAGTACAATAGCTGCTTTAAATTTTATTACTGAAAAATTGACATGAACTTTTAAGGTCTATGCCTCTTTTTCTTTGATTTCACGTGGAAAAGCGTACACATTTTCGATCTGCAATATCTCCTAGAAACTGGTTTGTCTCAAAAATAAAACCTATGTTTTTTAGTTAAGAAAAGTGTGTTCTTTCCAATAATGTAAAGAAAATTGAAATTCAAGATGACCCTTTTGAGATATTGCCCTTTGAAGTTGAGACAAAATTGAGAAAAAAAAATTTTGATTGGAATTTCAACTCGCATAATTCAGCAATTATTTGAGCTATCGAGATGCCACTTGCACACCTTTTGGACGAACTATCAGGCTACAAACGAGGAAAGAATTAGCTTCAAAAAGTCATTCTCTCAGCAGATACAAGCTGATAACGTATGGTCAAAATTTGCCAAAATACGATTTTTTACCAACTTTGGCAGCAAATTGCAAAAAATCTATAGCGCATGGAGCTTTTGTTACACAAGTAGGCTATTCTACCCTAAACAGTGATCAGAAATGCCAAATTTGAGCCTGATAATCGTCTTATGTCACGAGCAATTAAAGCACAAACTTGACGATTTGGTCATTTTTTTTAAGACACGAAAAAGAGGCCTTTTTTCAATAATTTTTATTGGCTAAACCACAAAACTTATGGAGCTATAATTTGGTATGGTTTCATGCAAGTCTTATATGTACATCCAAAAAAATTTTCATCAAAATCGGAGGGGGTCGAGTGCGGATTTTTTCGAAATTTGGGACACTTGACATGGAATGACCCTATTTTAAGTATGTTCGCAAACTCAGGATAAAACAGTTATTCTGCAGTGGGTTCCTGCTTACTATGAAATATAAGCAAATGAAATGACTGATTTTGTTGCAAAAAGGGAGCTAGAATATTAAAAATTTGATTGGATCCGGTCATTTATTCTACTATAATTCGACTAATAAAAGGGCGAATAAATGATGACTTTCGATCCAGGCAGGGAGAACAGATTAAACATAAGCACTGTATAGAATCCCTCATGGCTAAACCAGATGCCCCTAGAAAATATACTGTGGCTGCATGGCCGCATACCTTTTCAAGATCAACATCTTTACTCCACCAAATTGTCTTCTATGCAATAGAGTCTCTGCTACGGATGCTTTGCATCTTAGAGAATGTCTTATAGTCTCTGTAAATATTTGCGAAATATACTGGGAAGCCAGTGAAAAACTTTTAGAACTACAGTTTGATTAACCCTGTTTAAATTTTATATTGTTTTTACATGTTTAGATTTTACTATTTTAGAGTTTTTATTATTACATTTTGAATTTTGAATTTCATATAATTACATTTTTGCCTATTGCACTTTTCCTTTTTTTACATTTTACTGTTTTACATTTTACCATTGTACATTTTATCTTGTTACTGTTTACCTTTATGTAGTTCTCATTTTGACTCTTTGATTTATCTCTTTTCACGAGTCTGTGTTAAGTGTGTAATGCATGCAAATTCGGGTGAATGAATTTTTTCAAGAGTTTCTGCTAGAAATAAAAATATATTATGTTGGAAAATTACATTGAGGAAGCTCTGATTTTTTTTTAAATCATCAACAGATGTACGAGCTATCGCTTTTCAGATCTTAAAGAGCAAGACAATATCCCCCGCCCCCACCACACACACATATGTACCCAGAGGGCGAGATATAATTGCTAGTTTGATAGTAATACTAACATAGTATGTTATGAAATCCAATTTCTGTAGAATAAAAATACAATGAAAGATACATAGTTACCATATATGAAAACACAATGCTAGAATTATTGCGAATTTCTACCGAAATTTTCCCTAGTGTCTTAACGCTTTGATGTAGCGGTCTTTACACTCATAATTAGGTTTTCTAATGAAGATCTTTATCTGCGATGCTTTTACTATGAGTTATGCTTATAATTTTTTACAACCACATTTTCTAAAAAAATACAAAAGAGTTTTAAAATAAACTTAAAAAAAATAAGATAAAGTGGAACATAAATTGCCGTCATAAACATAAAAGATAAAAGACACAGCTGAATTCATTTGTTGAAACACGAAAAGGAAATTTGCCCAGCAAAGGAAGAAACAAAAATAATGAATTAAAAAACATATGTTTTAAAACATCTTCGTTAATTAAAGAAGGAAATGAAGTTGGCTATTGAAATATTCACTTACAGTTCTTTTTATTTTAACATGTAAAGTCATTAATAATATGCGCAATATGAAGCGACTTCAGAAAAAAAGTGTGCATTTGACTTTTGCTTTATTCCTAATAAAATATGCGAAATGTATAATTAATTTATCAAGAAACATTTTCTTTTATACGCCGGTATCTTCTTTGGAAATGAAACATAAATATTTGCTTTCATAATTAATTAAATAAGATTTATTGAATTCAACTATTTGAAAACAACCATTGAAAACCTGAATAGTTTAGTAGTTACCCAGTCTAAAATAATTTTCGTAAAAAGAATTCAGTTATGAAGTTTTAAAATCATTTTGAGAATTAAAAATAATATTGTTTTGTGTAAAGAAATATGTAATTACGTTTTAATAAATTGTTCAAATTTTAGTCGTTGAGGTAAATATTTTATTTTAACTTGGTAATAAATAGTAAAAATGTAATGTATAAGTTATTTTTCGAAATTAAAACTTACTCTGGTTTGGATTTTCAAGAACTGAATTGCTCTGTTTCCTCCTTTGTTTTGATTTTTCACATGCATAATGAAAGGACACGATTTAAAAACCATTAATCAGATGAAAAGTAACTGCTTCATAACCGTATGATTTAGCAATGCAAGTGCCATAATATCCTCAAATGCAAATTATTATTTTGCTCTACTCTGTCGGCATAAGATTAAAATGCTTTATGTCAAATAAAAATAGTCGTAAAAACTTTAGAATATCCAAAATATAAAACGTGTAATTTTATGTTTTTTGCAATAATGCAACGTATTAAAATTTCTTCCCGGTACAAAAATATGAAAATATTCATATAAGAAGCAAAATATTGCAACTCCAGATGCTTTATTGTCTCCTAGACGTAATAATGTCGAACACTTGGCTCTTATGCTTTCGTTTGCATGTAGAGTTGGAAAGCAACTTTTTTTAATGCTGCAAATTTTCGTCTTGATTTTTCAGACAATGTATGCGCAATTAATGGCAAGGTCTAAGGAACCGTTAAAAAAGAAATCGAAGTTGGAAAAGTTATAGAAGAAAAAAAAAGGGGGCATATTCAGCTGATTCCACCAAAACCAAAGCTCGAATATAAAGTTTGGCACTGACCTAATAGGATTGATAAAAAAATCTGCTGTTAATACTCAAGATGCACAGGGTTTCTACAAATTATATATGAAAAATGTGATGTAGAGACAGAAGTAACAGGTTCCTGTGCAGGGTAAACTTCATTGTTTTGTTTTTAAATTTAAGCTTTTTCAAAATTCGGAAAATGTAAATTTGATGAATATTTTTCCCCGAAAATTCCTGAAATGAGATAGTTTTCCGAACATAGCAAACTGGGCACCAATTTCTTACTGGAGAGTTTATTTTTTTTTTTTTAAATTCACTTTCTCTAGAACGATATTTTTTCTCCCGAAAATAACACTGCAAGTGAAATCAAACTCATATTTTTAAATTCTGCATATAATTTTTAAACAGAAAATTAGTATTCTTCAAATTAAAATAAAGAAAAGAAAATGCATTAAAGTATAGTGCTCCATTGCAGCGATAGCATGGTTTAAAATTTCTGTCGAATAATGCAAGTGAAAAACAGTTAATTAGGTTGCCAACTTTATCCGGCTCCATTTCGGAACGCCAGTTTTTTTTTTCTCTCTTTTTGTGAGTTTGAAACATTTTTTGTCAAAACTGGCTCAAAAATTTTGCCATAAATTTACACCTTTGAACGTTTTTAATTGACTTTTTTGAGTTGAACGTTTTTAATTGACTTTAATTGCGACTCATTTTTCATCTTGTTTCAGTAATTTAGTAGTCGTTTTTCCCAATAGATACATTCAATGGTGATTTTTTTTGAAATATTTTTTTTTATTAAAGTGATGTATTTCACTGCATTTTTTTTCATATGCTAAACAACCTTTGTAAAGCAACAACTGCTTTATAAAGGTTTAAACGTTATTGATTAAGGTACCACATAAATTTACTAGTCTAGTAGCTATAGTTAGCTCTGGGTGTGCAGATGACCTAAGAAACTTTCAAAAATGTTTTTAAGTTAAAAAGTACCATTAAAGTTTTAAAAAATCTGATCCAAAACATTAATATTTGAATAAATTTTGACCAGTGGTTGGAAAAACTACATATTTTTCGTAGCGAACTACAACTACAACTACTTTCTTATAAATGTAGTTAACTACAGCTACAACTACTTTTTTTTAAATGTATCGAGCTACACTACTTTTGAAATGTATTTGCTACTTCGCTACTTTTCAAAAAATAAATAAATAACAAAAATACACCGTTTGAGGATCGACCGAAAAAATTCGAAAAGTGGTTTAGATTAAAAAATTACCTCATTCAAATATGGAATAAAAATAGGAATTGTCTTTGAATTTATTTGTTACTTTTCCTTTTTGTTCCTTTTTTTTTGCTAAAATTTGTCCTTTTTAGATTTTTTTTACAATTTTTACGAATATTCGCCACAAGAAAAACCTTGTTTTTTTCCTTCGTTCTCTTTTTTTTTAAATTTTGTTCATTTATTTATTTATTTTTTTAATTTAAAAGTAGTTTTCAGAAATCGCTACTAACTACTATTTTTTTGTATCGCGCTACTCACTACTCTACTTTTTTTAAAAAGTAGTGCACTACACTACAAACTACTAAAAAATGTAGCTACTACAGTAGTTTCGCTACTTGTAGCGCGCTACTTCCGACCACTGATTTTGACAATCCATTTTAAAATCCAATCTTAGCAAACAAGCACAGGTACGAAAAAAAGGTCAAATGCTTGCAATATTCAAATTTATTAATTATTTACACCGACAGAGCAAACAAACAGTACTTATTATAATTAATAGTTCAAGAGGCAAGGAAAAGGATCCACCAAAAAATAAAAAATTAATTTAGGCATGAGAAATTACATTAATCGTAGTTTTATTTTGATGATAATGTATTTGACTTAGCTGCTTCATTCTGTTTTAGATACATATATTTATTTATTTAATTTTTCCTTTGAATTTTCGAACATTAAGGTATGGTTTTGAGCTTTGTCAAAGCACTCTTTCAAAACCGTGTATGTATACAAAATCTTTAATTTTAACTCTGACACATAGGATTCGACTGTTATTGCCTTTCGTCGATAACTTCCAACGCTCTTCGGTATGGCCGGACGTAGAAATTAAGGCCTTACAATAACTGCAAAAACAATTCATGAAAAGGGAAATCCCTCCTTTCAAACCACGTATCTCCACCTGAATGGAAATTTACACTGCTATGGGCTTTTATTCGAAGAGTTATCCACACGGATGATTCTAACAATTTCACCTTTTATTATTCAGTTTTATTTTCAACTCCGATAGTTTTAAAGTGAAAAGAAAATTGCAGTTGAAAAAGGTTTAATTGACGATTAAAATATCGTTTGAAAGCAAAAACAAGAACAAGAAAAGCTGAAAAAAAAATCAACAGAAATGCAATTCAAATAGAAAAAAAAGTATAATAGGATTATGAGATGCTAATTATGTATTATATGTGGCATGACTCTCCAAAAATATTTAATAGGTTAGAGGGAAGCAAAAATTAAAAAAATGTTTGACAAATACCTCTTAGAGTTTCATTCTTTGTTTTAAAAAGCAAATTTTATTCAGATAAAACTTTTTAAAGGCCAAAGTTGGAGGCCCTGAATTTTTCTGATTGTATACGTACTTTTTACTTATTTACTAGCTCGGTCTGGCTTTAGCTCTGCATGGGATTACATTGAAAATAGTGTTTTGTCAAATGTACGTGTGTGTAACGCCCGGATTACTTGGATGTCTATATTTTGCCCTCACGGAAACTGTTACCAATCACTGAGGAGACAATCATGTGCTCTCATTTTAAATTCCCCCGCATTAGAGAAGCCTAAAAGAAAAAGCCGGAATTTTATTAGTTTATATTAAAAAAAAGACAACGCCTAATCCCCCTATAAATAATTTCTTTCACGAGTTCTACCAATTTAAAACGTCGTCGGTATCTGTTTTTCCTTTATGAAGTTAGCAGGTTTTGGAGGTTTTTAAAGCCTTGGCAAGTAAATCTCATGAAGGTAATTTTCGCGATCTTTCCAATGAGACAAAAATAAAAAATCCGATAGTTATTTCGAGTAGAAAGTGCCATTTTTTAGAGTACTTAAAATAAAATTCTGAAACAGTTTTTGTTTTTTTGGCAGTTTGACCACCCCCCCCCCCCACCACTACACCTTCATTGGTGTCCAAGTACACTCCCTGCCATTTCGATCATAAACTCCACTTAAACTGTAGATTTGTATACGGAACATTCATACCACACATAGTCTCTGTTGGATTTAGTTGGATTCATTCATTTTTTACGCTTTCCTTACTTTTTTTTTGAAAACAAATTTTTACTTGGATTCTGAGAAGAAAAGAAGCAGTAGTAGTAGAAAAGTTAAACCCCCCCCCCCCCATTCGTATATCTCCAAAGAATAAAGGATCAAGGAGGTTGGGCTAAGTATATTGAATATCTTATCTTCCCCCTCCCCCCTCCCTCTGACTGGTAGTTTGTATGAAATTGACTATGATTCTGCGAGTGAGGCTATGTGTTTTCAATCTTTGTTAGTCTTTGTTACCAATCGTCTTTTCAGTTGGTGCTCCATAAAATGTGTCCAATTTGTGGTCGAAAATGTTTAATTTAAACAAATATAGTAAGTAAGACATTGGAACAGTGGGGGGGGGGGGGTGGGGGTTTAAAGATACACATTCAGGTAAAGATCAAGTGTTCTGAAATAAAAATATTAAATAATTGTTTTAGTTTAATATGAAACAAATGTAGGAAATGATTCTCAAAATGGCATCGGTTTATGTGTAACTGTGTTGTGTACTTTCCATGCGTACCTCTAAATCGAAAATTATAACGGCAAAATGTGTTTTTTTTTTTTCCATTGAAAAGAGATTCTGTTGGAAAATAAAACAGGTAAAAAAACTAATTAATCTGTCCACTACGTTAAGGAAAAAATAAAGGAGAAACAGAAAAAAAATGAAAGCTTTTTTAGACGTATTCAGCCATTCATCTCTTTTAAACGAGAGAAAAACTTGTTTATTTAAAACATTAAAAAGTGACTTTACTCTTTACTTCTGCTCAATGATATTTTTGCATTAGGAAAAAAAAAACTTCTTAAATAAATAACTACTTCAAAAATAGATAAATGTATTTCAAAAAATATGATTAAAAATTTGTTGAAAATTATATTTTTTGCTAAGCAAAAACTTTTTTAAAAAGAAAATGCAATGAAAGAGCAAGTTAGATATCGATTGAGAGTTTTTTTTATAGGCAACTTTGTCTTTTCTTCTAACATATTTTTTAATACAAAACAAAAATCAGCAAATACATTCAAAACATAAAACAATTTCGTGGTTTGTTGACTTAAAATTAAAACAGGTCCAAAATGATTTTATTTCATGTGGAATTCTGATAACGGTTGACTGGTTATGTACGTTTCTCGTAATAAAGCCAAATGTAAACTAAACCAGTAGTTTCTCTTGAAAAAAAAATCAATGCTTAAACATTTCAGTTTGCTTTTTTATATTTTAAACGCTCAAATTTTTACCTCAAAAGCATAATTTCTCGTTAGTTTTTAAAAATATTATCCTTAACGTTTAAGCAGATTTTGTGCACATATTATTATGTATGGCGCATTTTTATAGCCAATAGGCACTCGTTGTATTATTTTTCAGCGCATTAACCATATTTAAAAAAACTGGAGCCATAAAAATCTACTGAATATAAGAAAAGCTGTAACTATACCTATTTTTTAATTATCACTGGGATGCCGCTGTTGCTCACAAGTTTCGATTTCTAATGACCACGGGATTAACCAAGAATAAATAAATACGTGAAATGAGATAGAATAACAACAATAAACAAATGGTGAAAAAACATAACAAATCAGAAGTAAACTAATTAATCATAAATACTAATGCTGTTAATATCAAAAATCTGTAACAATAACATTAAAACTAGAAATTAAAAATTCGAGGTATCTCGTGTTAGTTTACATTTCAAATCTAATTAATGGTTAATATAATTAATTTTAGAGTAATTAATAATTATAACTAGTTTCGGATATACTTACGAATACGAGTTTTTATAAAATAGAGAAAACTAATAACACAAACGATAGCTTTAGTGTCTTGTGTCAGAGAGATATTACCAAACTACAAATCAAGATAAATAACACTGTTCGACAAAAAAAACCTTGAAAATGCTTCTGGCATTTTGAAGGCTGATTCTTATGTAAAATGACCCCCTGAATCCGAATATGACCCCCGTTTTCCCCCATCACGTACCAATTTTTTTTAAAACGCCCCCCTTTTTTTTTCATTTTTCCTTAGTTTCAGAGCTATTATATTTTTTTGGAGGGGAAAGGAGCCTTATATTCACCCCTAAATTTTTTTGGAGGTCAAGAGAGACTCAAAGTTTAAAATCATGAGCACCGAGAAAAAATCGGGGAACTTGGGGGGGGGGGGCGTAGCCCCCAAAATATTTGAAAAATCACCAAAAACGATCTTTTTATTCTAGTTTCTTTAAAAACACCTTTAAAACATTTTTTTCGGTGCAGAACCAGAGTATAGGATCCGCTCCTATGGCTCCTGGGTCAGAAAAAATTTTCACGCTGTAAATTTTTTTTTTAAATAAAATAATGCTCTAAAAATCGCACTTTGCACTCGAGTTTTAAAGCAGGTCTTCAGCCAAAAAAACAAAATTGTGGCTGATTATTATGTCAAATGACCCCTATTTCCAAATATGACCTCAGTTTCCCCCCTCCACCCCCTCTTTCCAGAGAGCGCCCCCCCCCCAATTCAGAGTCATTTTACTAATTCGGAGGGGAAAAGTACATTACGTAACCCGTTAACATAATTCTAAAAGGCAACAGAGGTTCAAAGTTCAAAATCATGTATATGTGTACCAAACATATAAACTAGGGCGGTATAGCCCCCCCCCCCAAAAAAAAAATCTTCTTTTCCTGTTTTTCTAAGAGACGTTTTAAACCTTTTTTTTTTTGTGAAAAATCAGAGTATTCGATTTTCTCTTTGATTAATGTGTTCGAAATTATTTCGCTTTGCAGAAAACAAATTATATTATAAAATAAAAATATATATATATATATTTTTTTCTTGTAAGGGTGGCTCGTTGCATATCAGTCGCATCGCAGGTCCGCATGAAAGAAGACACTGTTCCGGCTGACTCTTCTGCAAAGTGACCCATTTTTTCCAAATACTATAAATTATAATTATAGTATTTATAGTAGTTATAATTATAGTAATTTTTTTTTATTTTATAATATAATTTGTTTTCTGCAAAGCGAAATAATTTCGAACACAACAATCAAAGAGAAAATCGAATACTCTGATTTTTCACAAAAAAAAAAAAAAAAAGGTTTAAAACGTCTCTTAGAAAAACAGGAAAAGAAGATTTTTTTTTTTTGGGGGGGGGGGTATACCGCCCTAGTTTATATGTTTGGTACACATATACATGATTTTGAACTTTGAACCTCTGTTGCCTTTTAGAATTATGTTAACGGGTTACGTAATGTACTTTTCCCCTCCGAATTAGTAAAATGACTCTGAATTGGGGGGGGGGGCGCTCTTTGGAAAGAGGGGGTGGAGGGGGGAAACTGAGGTCATATTTGGAAATAGGGGGTCATTTGACATAATAATCAGCCACAATTTTGTTTTTTTGGCTGAAGACCTGCTTTAAAACTCGAGTGCAAAGTGCGATTTTTAGAGCATTATTTTATTTAAAAAAAAAAAAAAATTACAGCGTGAAAATTTTTTCTGACCCAGGAGCCATAGGAGCGGATCCTATACTCTGGTTCTGCACCGAAAAAAATGTTTTAAAGGTGTTTTTAAAGAAACTAGAATAAAAAGATCGTTTTTGGTGATTTTTCAAATATTTTGGGGGGCTACGCCCCCCAAGTTCCCCGATTTTTTCTCGGTGCTCATGATTTTAAACTTTGAGTCTCTCTTGACCTCCAAAAAAATTTAGGGGTGAATATAAGGCTCCTTTCCCCTCCAAAAAAATATAATAGCTCTGAAACTAAGGAAAAATGAAAAAAAAAGGGGGGCGTTTTAAAAAAAATGGTACGTGATGGGGGAAAACGGGGGTCATATTCGTATTCAGGGGGTCATTTTACATAAGAATCAGCCTTCAAAATGCCAGAAGCATTTTCAAGGGTTTTTTTTGTCGAACAGTGTAATTGCTGAATCTTCAAACAAAAGCAAATAGTAATATATGAGCAACATTTAGGACCCGGACACAAGTCTAGAATATTTTAATTAGATACACTTTCCCCTACTTTGTAGTTAGATTGAAGCATTAGCATTCTGAAATAACAAGCCAGGCTTAGTTACCCTTCATTAGAAAATTCGTGAGGTGAACTGCAACGATAGCCGGTCAACTGTGAATACTGTCTTTCTTTTATACTGGATTTTAAAATGGAAAATTTATAACGTTAACCTTTTAATTGCCAATGTTCCCAAATGGGAACATCAACTTTAAAAAATCGTTAAAAAAAAGTTTCGCTTCTGAGGAATTAACTTTTTTTTTCTATTTACTGTCAAAAGTAGACCTGATTTTTTGAAAAAAAATCTAGTTAGCTACTACAATTATTGTTTTCTACAAAAAATCGCAAAAATGTGCTTTTTTGTGGATTTTCACGGAGACAGAAAAAAAAAATTCTAAAAAATTTCAAAAAGGCTCAACTTTTTTGATATTCTAAAGTAACCATAAATAAGGATCCTTTTAATGACCTAACATGACAAATAAAAAATTAAAGCAAAAATGTAGCTCCTATAAGCGATCAAACTTCGTTGTTCCCAATTGGGAACATTGGCAAGTAACGCTATACAAAATCCGGTAATTCACGCCGCTTCCTAAGTTCGGTTATTTGATTAGTGAAAGCTTTGGAATTGAAAACAACCTCATTTGACGCATTGAAAAAGAAAGTGGGTAGCATTTCGACCTTCCACTGCTCCCCTTTTTGCCCCCTCCCCCCCTCGTCTCCAGTTTTTGAGTGGGAGTGATGTCGAAAAATCGCTTTGCACGTAGAAATGAAGATGTTTACAGCTTTTCTCTTGCACCCTGCTCAGGCTACAACCTGTTAGCAATAAATATCCCTTCCTTGTCACTTGAGACTGTCCAGAGATTCGGCCCCAATCAGGGACGTCATTTCGAATTTTCTAGGGGGGGGGGGCAAAGGGTGCATACACAATGTAAAATTTACCAAAAAGTGGCAAAAACCACGCCCACTGATATGCCAATACATTGATTGCCCAAAGTCGGGGGGGTGGCAATTGACCCCCCCCCTGCCCCCCTAAATGACGGGCCTGACCCCAATCAATGTTTTTACTCATTTTCTCCCTCATTGTGGAGATTTAGCTTTCTGTTTCTCTTTCGCTAAGTGATCGCGGCAGTGTTGTTAGAAGTCGTGCAAGGAATGGGTTCCAGAGAAAAGTTTTCAACTTTGCAAGAAGCTATTGAATATTTTCAAGCCCTATCAGACTCAGATGAATCAGCAGATTCTGTAGTAGACATTTTCCAATTACCACCAGATGAGACCGGGGCAATAACAGATGAAGATGTTAATGTTAATGAATTTGATAAGGTTGTTCCTGCTGATGTTTGCGGACAAATAGAAGTATTCACACGCAAATCGCCAAACGATGTATTGGATGACCGAGACGATTATTGATACCCCATCTACCTCGGAAGCTTCTCCAAAATCCAAGAGAAAGAGGAAATTATCTAAAAAAGGAATTAACTGGAGAAAAAATGTATCTTTTGATAAAACTATAGAAAAGAAAACTCATAAAAAACTCTGAGTCATTTCCAGAATTGCCAAATTTATTGCCGGTTGAAATTTTCCACAAATTTTTACCAATTGAATATTTGGGTCATTTATCGAAAATGACAGAGCTATATGCAATGCAGAAAGGAGAACAACTGGACGTTGATGAAAAGGACATATTTCTTTGACAATATTTGCTTATAAAGTGCTTATTTTTTTTTTAATGTTTTGAAATGTTTAACGTTTCAAATTGAAATGAATTTGTCAAATATTATCAGTTATATCAAGCATTTTATGCATAAATACAAAAGAACTACAGCGAGCGTAAAGCGCAATCGATTAAAAGCCTTAGGAAAAAAACTTAACGTAACATGCCAATGTTCCCAAATGGGAACATGCCCAAAATCGTAGATAAAAAATTTTTTTTTGAATTTTTTTTTTTTTTTGCATTGTCTAAAGGTATGCCTAAGAGTCCTATTTTTATGCAGCAACTCAATTTTTTTATACTTGGAACATAGTGCGGCATTTAAAGGGTTAAGCAATCGCAATAGGATCATATAGAGAATGAAATTGCACTATACAGTAAGTGTAAACAATAAACATCATAACTCAGTTCATTTCTAGATTTTGCATTTTTATTCTTTTAAAAACTACACTAAACTTATTTCTTGAAATAAAAGATGTAAACATCAAGATACAGTCGAGCCTGTTTATTAGAATATCGCTTAAAGGAATACCCCGCTTAGTATAATGCATTTTCAATGCTCCAAACCATTGAAATGCATTATTTTCATCCCGGATAATGGAAAGTCCCGCTTATTAGAATATTTTTTCGTGAAAAAAGGATTATTCCATTAAGCGGGTTCTGTATGTAAATAAAATAACAACGAAAACAAAAAAATCATTTTAAACATAAAGCGGTATTTTGCTGTTTACCCATATTTTACTATCGTCCTATATATAGGACAGCTCAGTTTTTTGAGTTTTAGCCTGTGTTTTCACATTTTTTTACTTTATGTTTGTTACTCTTATAAACCTTACATTTGATTAGTTCTAGGCACAAAAATAAACATTTCAATTCTGAGGATTTTTATTTTTTTATATTTTTTTATATTTAGTGATTTTTTGCTGTTTTATTATGCAGAATTTAATTTTTAATTTTAATCAATTTGTAGAACATATGGCAAAACTCTCTTCAAATTATGTCACTTTCAATCGTATATATAAGTACTGAGTAAAATTTGCAGGGAAAAAACTACATTTAAATAGATTTTGGGGAAGTTTTGTCAACTGTCCTCTAAATAGGACAATAGTAAAATCCCCTACTATAAGCTCCCAACAGACAAAAATCTGAACTCTCAGACAATAAGTTGGAACGCCTGTTTTCTCTCTTTCAAATATCAACACTGTCCAGTTTTGTTGTAACAAAGCCTGCAAGAACTGGTTTCTAGTGGTTTGGGGGAAATGTTTTTGTTGGTTGCCGCGGGATCACATGTTCATGGCATTTGATCACGTGGTGACGCTATCTTCTGCGCTGAGCAAAGCAAAATTATTCTCTCGATCATTGTTCAAAGTGTGAGAGCTAATTTCGAAAGCAAATAGATATGAGTACTAATGGCAGGTTGAGTAGGAAATTCTTAACAACAGAAGAAGCAGTGGAATATTTAATGTCATTAGATGATGAAGATGATGATAGTGATCCTGAAATGATAATATTGCCACCTGATCCGGATACAGTCACCGATGATGAAGAAATTGACGAAAATTGTTCTAGTATTGGACATGGTCACGCTATTTTTGACGAGAAACTTCAGGAAGAAACTGCTGGAACAATTGAAATTTTAAAAGGAATAAATTGCAATGACGAAATAAATGTTTCAATGCCAAAATGGACTAATCGTGTACCAAAGTTTTCTTCCGTTCCAGAACAATTTTCTAATGAAAATCATCAGAAGATAGTGGATATTATTTCGGGGAAATCCCCCGTGGAGCTTTTCGAGATTATGGCTGAAAATATGATTTTGAATGCAGTAGAGGAAAGCAATAAATATGCTGGACAAAAAAATAACCACGATTTTTGCTTGAAAATGGACGAATTTAAGCAGTTTTTAGGAATCCTTTTCTACAGTGGGTATCATATTCTGCCAAGAGAAAAGATGTATTGGGAAAATGCACCTGATACAGGAACAACTCTGGTCAGTCAAGCTATGTCAAGAAAGCGATTCTTTGATATCAAGCGGTATTTACATTTTAATGACAATACAACTATTAATTCAGATCGATATTATAAAGTTCGTCCTATTTATACTTTTTTGAAAGAAGCTTTGCAACAGTTTGGAGTATTTTCGGAGCAATTAAGTATTGACGAAAGAATGGTCCGTTATTTTGGAAGACATGGATGCAAAATGTACATGAAAGGGAAACCCGTAAAATTTGGATACAAACTCTGGATACTTTCATCTTATGATGGTTATCCTTTTCATATTATACCATATCAAGGAGCACAAAAAGAGAAGTCTAATTCTGAAGATGGCTCCGATAGTTGCAACGAAAGTAAAAAGATGAAAAAAGATAAGTAGTCATTATCAGAAATAGTTGTTAATGAGTTGCTGTCCATTATTGAAACTCCAGCAGTGCATAAAATATATATGGATAATTTCTTTTCGTCTTATAATCTTTTCTCTCATTTAAGAAACAAACAATTCTTTGCCACTGGAACAGTAAGAGAGAACAGAATGGGAAAATGTCTTTTAAAAACCTCTAAAATCTTAGGAAAAATGGATCGCGGAACATCCGACAGGAAATTTGACGTGAATAATGAGATTGCAGCTGTTCGATTTAATGATAATCGAGTTGTATCACTTATAACAAATTTTGAAGACACAAGATGCTTCAAAAAAGTAGAAAGACGAATGAAGGGTGGGAAACAACAAGTAGATATCCCGTCTTGCATTGTTTCTTACAACAAATATAAAAATGGTGTCGATTTATTCGACAATCATATGGAAACGTACTACTCCTCAATACAAGGCAAAAAGTGGTATTGGCCTTTAGTTGTAAATGCCTTCGAAACAGCACTGGTTGCTGCTTGGAAAATGTCGAAGCTCTTTGCTCCAGAACAAGCTTTGGAACTTTTGGAATTTAGAAGAAATGTCACCATTGCTTACCTAGGTTTATGTGTACCAAGAAATATTGCAGGACGAAGACTGGGAGTCCAGCAAAAAAGCGCAGCGTTTCTGAAGTTGCAGAGTGACCACATTTTGATAAAAAATCCAACTGGCAAACAACGCCGATGTCAACTAAAGAATTGTTCTAAAAAACCCGTGACTGTGTGTAAAAAATGTAATTTGGACTGTTTCCTTCCGTTTCATGCAAATCAGGATGCTTGACTGAAAGAACAATAGTGGATACATAGTAGCGGATTGTACCATCGTCCTATATATAGGACAGCTAGTAAAATTAAAACTAATAAAGTTTTGGTAAGTTTTGAAATTTTATATTTCTTATTGGGTTCTCGTTAGTCTGTAATAGCAATTTTTTGGGAAAATATTAATTATTTTTAATTGTGGTAAAATATGGGTTAAGTATATTTCAAGCGCTGGAATTCAACCTTCTCCATAGCAATCGTCCATTGCACAAATCCTCATTCCGCATATAAATCTTCTTCATCTGTGTGCCCAGAATCCTAGAATTCATTTTTATCCATTTATTCTTACTCATGTTAATTTCTTTTTCTTTCTACTCTCTTATATGCTCATCCGGTGTAATATATATTGCGAGGATTTTTCTTGAACTCTTTGTGTGTTGTTAATATCTCTGGACTAAACAGACAGGACTAGTCTGATTCAGTCGGCGAACGAGGGAAGTAGTGATATTAATTAATCTGCTTCAATGAGCCAGCAGACATATTACAAACATTCATGTCATGGTTTCTTTTTGTGCTTTTGTTATCTTTTGCCATCTAAGCTGATGATCTGGGGTGCGTTGCTTATTTTTCCCAATTATACCGTAATTTCTTGTGGAGTCCGACTTTCACAGTACACACATGCCATATGGACCTGTTGATAGGGGAGGCAACCACTCACAGCAGAACACATTCGCACAAAGAAAGGACAGGAACAGAAAGGAAATACATTTTTTCCCAAGCCGTGATTTGAATTCAGGACTTCCTCATCGCAGTCAAACTTATCTGATCATTAGACAAGGTTTTTTTTTTTTTTTTTTTTTTAATCAAATGAAATTTGCAGTCAATCAGTATCTTAGTTTAAAAAGATGAACAATATAAAAGAATTAACCCATTAATGCCTAGCGTCCCTTTTTAGGGACGGTCTGAAATTCCAAAAAAAAGGGTCAGAATTTCCTCAAAATAAACATTTCAACCAAATAATAGTATTTAATTAGTACCTCGGTGCCCTTTACCATTGCAAAGTATGTTCTGTAGCAGTTTTAATATGATCTTCGCTCGATCAAAAATGACATCGTTCATAGTCTAAAGAAAAAAAACTAAGTTTTCAAAGTTGTTTCCAGCTTCCCAGTTTATGTTAATTGCTGATTTTATTTCTTCTTATAAAATGTCTTTTTAAATATTATATCGCAGACAGAAAAAAAATTAGTAAAAAAAGTATGTACCCTCTGGGGTCTATCGGAACTTTTAAGGGACGATTTTTTTTCCTTCATAAAAAAATTATTTTTTACGTAATATTTCTTTTATTATTTTTCCAGTCCATTAAATACTGTTTGTAATTAGTATACAAAATATCTTTGGAAAAGAAATGTCAGGCATTAATGGGTTCAATTACAGCATACAGCTTTCTAATTTACTTATATAATTAGTTTCAGCTCTTTGAGAGAAATGACACTAGCAGTGTCATCTATTGTCACATCAGATATTAATAGCATTTGATCCAAAGCTGGTTGCCCGATTCACAAAACGTTCCTTACTTTTATTTCAGAAGACAGGCATTAAAGATGTATTTAAATTTTTCGCGACATTAAAGTCAAAGTGAAATCATCAAAACACCATAACAAAAATTGTTTTAAATTAGATAATTACTCTTTGCTTAGTAAACTATATGATAAAAATTCGTAATGTCAAAAATGTCTTAAAAACTATAAAAAAAATATAAACAGTAAGTTCAAAGAATTAGGATTTTTACAACAGTTATTTTCATTATTTGTTATTAAATAAGGAAGCTAATTTCTTTCCACTTACAAACAAATTTTCGAAACTTTAATCATTACGGGCAAAATACGCTTGCTTCCAAAATTCCACGTCTAAAATATTCTGTTCATTAACAAATGAATCATATAATTAGCAATTGTAAAATAGTTATTTATTATAGCTGTTTGCTTTAAATATACTTCTCTCATGCAATCCAAGACAACAATCCTGCTAATGAGCCTTAGTTGAAGGGCTTTCATTTAAATTAAAGAAGTAAAATGTAGGAAGAAAAAAAATGCAGTCCTTTTTACAGGTTTAATTAATGAGCTCATTCTTATTCTTCTCCTGATTTTCAATTTAAATGGTATGTTTGATGTTTGCGGAGAGAGCGGTTGATATACGCAGCATTCCGAGAATACGAATGACCGCTGTTAATCAAACTGTCGATAGTTTTTAGATTCCTTAGAAAATCGAGATAAATTATGAAGAATTGGAAGACTGTGTATGCTACTTTTTGTTTCTTAAAAGTTTTCTTTAGCTTTATTGACTAAGGAAAAATAAAGAGAATATTGGTATGTAAAAACCAAAATAATTGATTGAAATGAATTAACTTCTTTATAATCTGAATAATGTTATGTTCTTAAAATATACTATACTGAAAAAAAAAGATGCTGTTTTTACAGTATAATACTGAAAGGTTTCAGTTTAAAAATGTAAAAGCGCTGTAATAAACTGTAAAACTAGCTATTTTACAGTTCATTACTGTAAAAATAGCAATACTTCAGTTGATTAATATAAAATTATCTGTACTATACTGTAAAAACAACAGTGTAATAATGACAGCAGAGGTTCCAATAAACTAGTGATTTTACAGTCTTCTACTGTAAAATTAGCAGTTTTACAGTTAATTACTGTAAATTTACTGTAAAATTAGCTGCATTATACTGTAAAAACAAGTGATTTTACAGTCTTCTACTGTAAAATTAGCAGTTTTACAGCGAATTACTGTAAACTAGCGATTTTACAGTCTACTACTGTAATATTAGCAGTTTTACAGTTAATTACTGTAAATTTACTGTAAAATTAGCTGCATTATACTGTAAAAACAACATTCATTTTTTACAGAGTAAGAACTATAGAACACTGAAATGCGGTTTTAGGCATTTTGCTAAAAAGTGCTGCTCAAACTCAAACTTTTTAATTTTTTACTGAACGAACACATTTTTTAGAGGGCTTAAAACGGAATTTTTTCTTCTCATAACATACTTTTATATTAAAAAAGGGGAGAAAATCAACGAAGGTCACTTCCACACCGTGTTTGAATTTCAAAATAATGGCTCTCAAATACAAAGATTTTTTTTTTCAATATTCGTTAGAATGATTTTATTTTACAAAGATTCATTATGCGCGGAAAAGAAAACACGTTATTGGAATTTGCACCTCCATGTTGCTAATTTTCTGTAATTTAATTTTACATATTCGTATTTCTCCCTGAAATCAGGCAATCAGCTAAATAGTTGGTCGTGAAAAAAAGTCTAATCAAGAATTAACGAGTTGCATTCCTTCCTTGATTGCACCTTTAATGAAAACTTCTCTGCAAAAAATACATAATAAGGTTTTTTTTATGGATTTTTCCCAGTATTGCATTTGTACTAGAGATTAACGATCAGAATTGTAATTAAGATTTTTCGGACGGAGAAATGATTACAATGTTGATGTTTTTACATTGCATTAACTATTAAATACGATTGCATCTCCAAGTTTTTGCAAAGTCATAATAGATATCAAGTGATATGCTTTCTGCAGCAGCAGGTAAGATTAAGGATATATATATAAAAATATAATTAAGATACACTTAACTATGTATTATATATGAAGGGCTAGGGGGAAAAAAAGATAAAAGTGACCAAAAAGCGATTTCGAGAAAAACGAAGAACAAAGTTTGATTTCTCGTAGCTCCTTATGTAGTTTTTCGAGTTTTCATGCACATTTCGGTCGCTTCTCATTTTTTTACCCCTTATTGTTCTACCAGATGATACCAGTCTTTCAGAGTCCCTAGATAGCACTAATATCTCAAAATTTACGAAAAAGTGACTTTCATCCTTTTTCCCCCTAGCCCTTCATATTATACAATATTTCTTGTTAATTACACTCTAAGGTATTAAAAAATCACCTTTGTTCATAGCTTTTACAAAGTTCTTCATAATACGAAACAGAACTGGAATCACTGGAAGTTTGAATAGGTGGATCTACTAGAGACTCATTTTCAGCATTTCTGCTTTGGACTTTAGATTTCTTGAAGCTCCATGGTGTTTTTTTATTCATACTTTCTACGCAACCAGGGGTATAAATATAAAGTTGTTCAATTCCATGAAAGATGTTCCTGTCTTCTGGAGGAAGTAGAACGTTAATGAAATTTCCCTACCTAATTGGCTCTGTATACTAGAAACAACAGCTAAATTCAATTTGTTAGGCGTTTTTTGTATTTGTAGTGGCAAAATACTTTGGAAATAACTTAATATCAGAATAAAGTTTTTGTGTTAAGTAGTGTTATTTTCTTTTGGAACATGAAAAATCTGTCCTCAAAAACATCATCGTTATTCTTCATCTTACCCCACTTTTCAGATAAGATGACGAATGGAGGTGGGTAAGATGATACACAGCTAAAACTGTCACCCATTTTCCCTACCGCGACATTATCTGCCTCTCATAAGAAATGCGTAATTTAAAATAGCAATAATAATAATAATAATAATAATAATTATTATTATTATTATTATTATTATAAAGCAAAAATAACTTACAGTCATTATGACCCATTTAGTCATTCTACGAACATTTTAAACTTTCTTTAAAACTAATAACGACAAATATTGGACTTTTGGTGGTAGATAATTAGTAATATTTATCAAAAGTAAAAACGGAAATTAAATTAATTGGTTAAAACGAAAAAAAAAAAATAAAAACATTTTAAACGCACTTGCGATCAAAATGACCGATTTGGCCAGTTTCTACTAACTTTCAAAGATGTCTAGATGGATACAAATTGATACATGAAATACAGATTTAAATAAACAGACATAGAGATATAGATAGTGATTAAAATAACGTTTATACCTCAGCCAAAGGCAATGTTCTTGTCGTAAAGATATCAATGTTACAAAAAAAACCTAACTGAAGAAGAAGGCTAACCGTCTTTTTGCCGCAGGTGGCTAGTAAAACGCAAGTCATTTAATCAATCCTGAATAAATGTTCCTGCTTAACAAATACTCCAAAGTTTTTTATCCAGTTATTGTAGTTACCAAAAACACTAATTGTAATTATCGAATATTTTTATTTATTAATTAATTTGGTTTTTTGTTTGTTCTTTTGGTTAATCAAGATCTTAAATGTATTTAGACTAACTTCCAGTACCCAATACCGCCTGCTTAACAATCAATATTTCTTTCCAGTTCGTTTCGATTCTTTAGATACGACGAAAGAAGAACACTGATAACTTAGCCCTTTTTTTTCGCCGATTAATCACGAGCAAAGAGATTTTACACTCAAAAAATTGGGCTGAAACAACTTTCTCTTTTCTATAGTGTTGAAGTGATTGGTATTATTGATTTCCATTATTGGTTCTCCCTATGGCCGTGGAAAGATTTTCTGTTTGATGTCTTTTTTCATCCGATCCATTAGCTCAGTCGAGTGATAAAATCCAAATGGACCAACGTTCCCATTTGTTTTGCTCAGCCTTAATCGTGTTTGGCTTGGACTCGTTTTCTTACATAATATGTATTTATATCTGTTTTTTTTTTTATTGTTTTTTTCTCATCAGTGACGAAATTTTTTAACTTGTGCAGTCGCTCGTAGTCAAGAAAAATAGATAAATGCATAAATATATCATTTAAAAGGCAAGCAAAAGTAATCACAATTATAATTAAGAATGTTATTAATGGGGAATCTAGTTAACAAAATTCATCTAAGATAAAATTTAAATATGTTTTTAAATGTAAAATGAATAAATTCTGATAACACTTAAAATCTTTATCACTTGTAAACCAAAATCATGTATATATTAGGGTGAGCCGAAGATGATATTTTTCCCTTTTTCCGATGATGAGATATGCGGAAAAGGTGCCATTGGGGGCACAAAGCACTCACAAAAATATTGAAATTTTTTGCACAATGTCTTGATCAGCTGCAATCGCTTAGAAGTTTTGGAAAAATGCTAATACGAGGAAAATTCGGAAAAAATGTTTTTATTATTTTATTTTAATGACCTAATTCATTTATTAATTTTTAAGCTGTATAAAAATTCCGTCCAAAGTGTTGAGAGATAATTTAGGAGTCTGACATGAGAAGTAGTTTATCAAATGATCTGCATTTTTATTTTTAAAATTCGTTAGAGTTACAAATTAGTTATTTATTACGATTGAGTTAAAAATATGAAATGTGTTAACTGAAAGTGCTTCACAGTTTTTAGCTTATTACGCATCCAGATATCTTGCAAAATAATCCAGAACTCACCGCGAGGAGGTGGCTGCACGAGTTACAATAGCTCTCCACCTAAAAATATTATATTCACATTATTTTGCATTCTTCAGGCAACAAAGTCCTTCGAATTAAACGTTGACATTTTTATCCTGAATTGTATCTTTGCTCTGATAAAGGTATCTCTGTGCCCTCATGGCCACATACGTGCAAGCACTGCCGCTTCTGTCACTAATTTCATTGTTCTTCCCAAAGCTTGCGTGTGACTAGGTAAGTGGACTGAAGCTTCATCTAAAAGCAAGCGTGATTCTAAGTTTCTCTCAATCTCTTCGAATGAAAGATTATTTGTAATTGGAGGCTTACTAAGATCTGTTGAGAGCCAGTCGATGTAGTCGTAGTACTCAGTAGGCATGAAGTTCAGTTTTGGAACCGTAAACTGTCTTAGTCTCATGATCTCTTTTTTCCTTGAAAGGCGGCATTTTTTAATCACTTTCCACGCCAATGTTATGATTTCTTTTTTTTTCGTCTGTCGCCATCGCCAATAGTATATTCTCAGGATGGCTATAGTATGCATTTCTTTGGACCACCGAATGCACTATCGTCTTTAAGTCAACGTGGAGGAAGTTTGAGAGTAGAATTACGTAGTATAAGTTTATGCTCCAGTATGGTTCTCAGTGAGGAAGCGATCAGGGTGCGCAGACGGACCGAGACATTTGTGGAAAATAGTTCTACTCTCAAACTTCCTCCCTGATGACTTAAAGACGATAGTGCATTCGGTGGTCCAAAGAAATGCATACTATAGGCATCCTGAGAATATACTATACTATTAATAATTTTTCCGGAACTTCTAAGCGATTGCGGCGGATCAAGAAATTGTGCAAAAAATTTCAAATTTTTTGTGAGTGCTTTGTGCCCCCCATGGCACTTTTTCCGCATATCTCATCATCGAAAAAAAAAAGTCATTTTCGGCCCACACTAGTATATATTTCCTAGAAGTGATATGCTTTCATCTTATCTTCGATAATCAGAGCAAATTTTAATCATTTATATGCTGACAGATATCATTAAAAAACTATCTGTTAAGATTAGTGGAAACTTTTGTACCTTAAGTCATCACGAACCAAGAATTACCCCACTTTATTAGTATTTTTACTATCCAAATAAGTGAGTAAACTGATTAAAATGTTTTTTTCCTTGATTTTTTAAAACATATTATACCCCACCCCTATTTAATATGACTTTCTTAAATAAGTATATCAGTAAAAATGTTACTTTTGCTTATAGCTTATTTAAATTTAAAATACAAAAAGTACTAGTACGCAATTCAAAGTATTACAAATTGTTCAATTTCGTGAAAATTCCATATTGTTAGGCCTTTTCCTATCTTGGAAAACTTTTATAATGAAATAAATAGAGAGAAAAGCATTTAAGACACTGTCAAAACATTCTCTTTCAACTCTGCTTCTAAATTACCATGATGAAAGCTTCCACTTAAACTTTCGAGAATTGCATTTCAACATTTTCAACTAAAGCCTCTGAAAAGTCGATGAAGGAAACGTAAGTCTCATGTTTTACTTTAGCTTTATGTTGTCCAGAAACATTTGTGTTCGCTTGCTAAGATTAATATGTAAAAATGATTAGAAAAAACTATTTCGCTAGTGGATTTCCAATACGAAGTACTCCATACAGGCAACGGAGGATATCAATAATATGCATTTTTACGCTAATAAAGGTCTTTCTTATTGTACTGAGGAATTTATATGCCGCTTTAAAATAATGATCCTATTACAAGCTATTTAAAATACTTTGTTAATATACAAATGTTAAAAAGGTGATAACATTGTTCTAAAATAATGTACTTTATATTTTTTTCAACCATTATCATTTGAAAGTTTATGAATAATGCCGTAATTACAAAAAAAAACCTATGTAGGGACATTCCACGGCAACTTACGTTAGATTTCGACAAACTCTTATGCATTCAGCACTTCAGTACAGACAAATATAGTTATACAAACCTTGTGCAAAAGCATTCAATGAAAATGAGTCAAAAGCAAAATTAAAATGCAAAAATCTTCAAAGCATTTAAATTTTACAAAATTTAGCAGTCAAAAATAAGGCAGTAACTTATGTTGCACAAAAAGGGAATGATATAATTTGAAACTTGGTTCTAAGGCAAATTTCTGCTTTATTACAGCTGTTTTCTTGTTTAAAGTATAATTGATCAGTTTCGTACAATGCTTAGGAATTTACTGTCATAAATTTAAATATTTATTTCAAAATTGAAAATTATGGGAACTTTTAACTGGGTTACTTACGTTACAAAATCTACTTACAAGCATATTTATTACAAAAATTAATGAATGAAAATTACAGCTTAGTTTATATCAAAATATTAAAAATCAACAACTATGAGTTAAATTTGCAGAAATTTAAAGCCAAATCCAATGAAAAATCAAAACTTTTACGTAACATAAGACTTTTAATGCATACTGACCGCTGTTATTAACAAGTTCAGGTGATTTAATTTTTCGAATCATGTTTTCTTTCTTATAATAAATTTGCTCTATTGTTTTTAGCCATTTCTAATTGGTTCCAACAGCAGCCATGGATTTTACTTTAAAATCGTTTTCTTCAATAATCGTCAAAACTCAAGGATACAATGTATTTTCGTACTTTCCCACACACCACTCACCAGCTTTTATCTCTGTTTTTTCTTCTGGCTCCTTAAAATACTTAACTAAATGTAACCCCACAATTTGTTCATTTCTTGTTCTTTAATGGTCATTGTTAATATGCGAATCTTCAAAAAATATTTTTGATACATTTTGGCTTTTCCAATATATTTAAATACTAACAAGAGCACGGGATTTTCCCAAAATCCAATTCGGGGTTGTTTTGTTGCAAGTCTCATATATTCAGAGCGATATTACACGTAATCATATGTCATATCATATGTAATATCATATGTAACTATCATATGTAATATCATATGTCATATCATATGTAAGGAAGATGTATATTTCATATACATCTTCCTTACTATTTGATTTCGTCTATCAAGTCTTATTGATATAAATTTTATTGAAACCGTTAACATGAATGTATATTTTGACGATGTTTTTTTCAAATAAGAAAGTTAAGAAACCTGCACGTATGACTTCTTTGCTAAAGTATTATACATTTGTTTCATTATTAATATCAGAAATTATTATCCAATTTTTTACTGAAGTTTTTCAAGTAATAATAATAATAATAATTTTGAAACCAGCCGGGATTAGTTTTTTGCTCGAATATTTGAATTAATTTTAACCATTTTCTTCAACTGACACCAGATGCTTCAGTACTAAGTTTCATCAGAATTTTTTTTTTCACGTCTGTTAAATTTGTATTTCTACCTAACTGTAATATCAGGCAAGGTGGTTTGTTTGAAAGGCCACAGACTGAAGGCGTAAAAAGAATTATCATGGTTTTTTGAATGTATTCAGGGGTGTGAAATGCATTACGCAGGGTACATTTTAAAAAATCTTTCTTGTTCAAAAATAATACTCGTAACACTCAAAATGACAACAACACTGATTTAGATTTTGCATCTTAAAAAAATTATTTCACCCAGGGTGATAAACTGTAAAACTAGCTAATTTACTCTTTATCACAGTAAAATTAGCAATAGTACAGAAAAAGTGCTGTATTATACTGTAAGAACAATAGTATAATACTAGCAGCAGAGGTTCCAGTTTAAAACTGTAGAATGCACAGTAATAAACTGAAACTAACAATTTTAGTTCATTACTGTAAACAGGCAATTTTTCAGTTTACTACGGTAAAATTTTTAATTTTTCAGTTAATTGCGGTAAAATTACTATAAAATTAGCTGTATTATACTGTAAAATCAAATTCTATTTTTAGTTTATAAGCTCATGGAAGAAAAAATAAAAGGAGGAATAATGGAAAATACACACACACACACACACACACGCAAAATCTCAAATATGTAACCGTTTTCGGCAAAAAAGTCTTGCTCATCAGTGTATGTCGATTTGAAGCACTTTCATATTTATCTTCATAATCAAATTTGACTGAAAACTGAACAAGAAACGTCAGCGTCGAAGGATATGCATTTTTTGTGTGATCAAAGAGGTAAAGATGTTTATAAAATAAAACTTGCTTGTGTAAATAATACTACTCAAAAGATAACTGAAGCAATCATCAACTCAATGAAAACTTTAGACCAGTTATTTAGGAAAAAAAAAGAAATTAACATTTTTTACGTAATGATACAGTACCCAACTTTAATGTTTTAGCTTCACTCCATTTTAATCGTTAATCAGTCTTTTCGCCGTTTCAAAAGCTAGCTGTTCAATGATGCTTACTTGAGATCGGTTCAAAAGGTCTTTGAATTCCATACGTGCTTTCATTTACTATACAATTAGAATTCTATACTTCCTAGTTATTAAAAAGAGTTTTGTTTGAAACATGAAGCTCGTTTTCGTAAGTTACTTTCCGCGCTCTTTATTTCTCCTCGACCAAGTATTAATCTTTTGATCAATATACAAGAGATGGAAACAGATAACAAAATAAAAGGATCAAGATGTTGAGCTCCCTCAGAAAGCATTGTTTTACCATAATGACATGCTTACATTTTAAAGCAAGGAGACAAAGATTTTAACTCTTCTCTATTTAATCTTCAACATTTTCTTTACATTCAAGTAAAAATACTTTCGTTTGAAATGATACTTTGGACATAGGATGTATTAAGATTTTCAACTGTGGAATTAATTTTTGAGAAGAAATTTCATTTCTAAAAATATTTACATTAAGTTTATAAACGCGTTATTATTATTCATGTTCATGTTTGGTTTATTTTCTCGTAAAGTAGAAAAAAATGGAAGCCGGTAAATTTATAGTAAACTATTGCTAAAAAAGGACAACTTTGAAAAAAAATGAATAAAAAAATTAGCAAATATGACAGGACATACTTACAGGACATACCGCTCATTAATAATAAAAACTCAGACACAATGAAATATGACCTCAACATTGTTTATTTAACCTAAAATTTTTAAGTAAAAAAGTGATGTGTTATTGGCAAGTGCTGACTCAGAGTATTAAAGCTTTGAGTCATAGAAAAACACATGAAGAGAAAACAAAAACATCAATTTGAAGTCTCAAATAATAACTCTGTGATATTTTTTTTGTTAAGTTTAACTGGAAGAATCAAATAAAACTAATATTGGAGTCAAAATAAATTACATGATGTCGGTAAAAATTGGTAAGGGGATCCTTCAATTTTGGAGAAAGCAAGGATGAAGTGAAATATTTAGAATTAATCGATTTTTCGGCTCTTACCCTTTAGAGGAATAAACTTTTTTGTTTGTTTTGGATTTCTTGGATTTCAGTGAGGACTTTACTTTTTCTCCGAAAATAAGATTAATTGCGTTCGAAGACTTCTTCATGTTTTATGCATAAGGAATAAAAATAATTAAGATAAATATAGAGAAGTCCTAACTTAGGGAACTTAAAAAAGAAGCAATAAATTTGTACTGTGAGTAAAATGAGACAACGTGTGAAAAAGTACAAATGAACGCATTTAAAATGAGCTAAAAACTCAGTAAGCAGCTTTTTTTGAGACAATAAAATGCAAGCTTCTTCATCAGTGCATAAAAACGAAGAATAGCTAATAAGTCCAAAACCAATATTCAAGTGAGCTAGAAATACTGTATTAATATTTAGAACAGTATTGTCGAAATATTATAGTGTAACGAGTCCGTAGCACCTTCAACTTTCTTAAATGAGTATTCCAATCTTGAGGAAATAACTATAAATTTATTTACAAGTATGTACACTTATTTACAAAAGGAGCAGGACACAATTGCTAAACATCCAGCAATTAGGTAGCAAACAGTACACTGTACTCTCAACAGTAACTCAGTACCACGTATCTAACGTAAACAGTAATTAAGAAATTACAAAAGCAAAACAAACATTCGTCCAAGCGAATAAAAACGAGTCACCAGAAATCAAATCTGAAAACAACTGACTAACCGTGTTCAAGGCCAGCTATTTATACTCAGAACGAAATTTCTACAACTTTCTAGCAAAATCCGGAGTGTTCCGATTCATTCATAACTTAAATAATCCATTCAAGGAAATTCTAGTTATAAAAAGAATAACCCACCATAATACAACGAAGCGCGAAAATGTCTTCATGCTTATTAAATGTAGGGCAAGTGTAAAAACTACAAAACGTTACAGGGTCGGTATACAAGTGATAAAAGGGATATCTTTAGATACTTTTGCAACATGTCGCCAGATAAAACCAAAACTAGTGAAAATGATGCAAGGCAGAAAAAACAACAACTATTTACAAGATTTGTAACAATAGCAATATATTGGGTATCTGGTACTCGTTTAGTCCCATTGTGATGCCAAGCATTATTGCACTGACTAGTTTTATACCTAAATGAGTGCATAACTTTGCATAGTTTCTGCAATTATTAACTAGTAGAATACTATGTTGTTCGAAAATAATGTTCTTCAAATATTTCTGCTCGAAAAACTGCTTCGTGGCCTGCAGCTCAGAATCCTTTTTAGAGCTAATCTGCCTGGGAGAGTTATACCCAACTAAAGTCGTGTATCAACCCATTGAATTTCGAATTATATTGACACTGGTAGCTAAAACTAATATGGCACTCCAGCTGGAGTATACAACATCTTCAAAAGACTGTAGTATCTGGATGTATTATTAGGGTGTCGGTATATGCTTGTACTGTCTGTTTGCGTTTTGTGCGCGTGGCAGCCACGGACGCTTCCATCTGAAAAAGGGGAGTTAGGTGTTGGATGCGCACTACCCGATGCCTTCAGCTTTTGTTCGCTTACTACTTTTTCGTTGCTTTCCCCCCTATTTCAAGAAAGTCCGAAGGGACTTGGCGCGTGCGCAGATGCGGCGGAGGTCGTACGAAAAAAATTTAGACAGTAGTTCCTAGTTAGTTCCGGCTTCGCATGATAAACTACAGATTACTATCTAATAGAAAATGACCAGAACCGTGCTTCACGGCTGTAGCCGGTATTGGCAACTGTTTTTAGCTATCGGCGAAAGGTTTATCATTTTTTTTTTATTTCGAAAGCTTTTGCACCATTATTCTCCGTATATCGCCAATACATACTATTGGAGCTCAAAAATGAAATTGGGAATAAACAATGAAACAAATTTCAAACTACTTAAACTAAGCGTGCATGTATTAGTGTGACTAGTAAAACTATAAACACAAATACATGCACGCAGCGAGCGATTTAACTCCGCATTTATGTGAACAAATTTTTAATGAAGTTTATGGGTCAATATTTAGTCCTTCACTAAAAAAGAAACTGCTGAAATTTTACTGTAGCAAGTACTGCCATTATCATGTTGCCAGTACTTTTTACTGTTAAAACCTATTTATCAATTACATCCTTTTTGTTGAATACATAAGAACGCTGCGTAGGTTAAAAATAAAGAAGAACATGAAGTGGGATTCAAGCATGTTTTCTTATTGTTTTTAGAACGGTGCTATGCCCAATTTACTGAACGAGAAAGGCTTTGTATCTTTGCTTTGTAGAGTTTTATTTTTTAATTTTTTGGTGCAATTTGCTGTGTAAAAATGTCTCTGACAATCCTCAATATTTTCCTGAATTTTTAACTATGCATATCACTGAAATCTGTATATAGCTTTCACCCATTAAATTTAGCTACATATGTCCTTTTTACTTTTTTCTACTTCTACTGTACATTCTTCCTTAATGAACGCATTATGTTGAAAAATTCTCATGCTTTAATTTTTATTTACAGATGATTGCAATGTAAGAATGGTAATAAAGCTCAAAATTGCGAAAATATTAAATATTAGAAGTGTCTCTTTTAGTGAAATTCTTGAAGCAAGCTAATGCCATTTCATTTCTCCATAAGCTTTGTTATTTAAAGAAAGCGTGGTAAGCAAAATTCTGAATTAGTTTCGCTCTTAAGATTTAACAGTGAAATTGCGAAAATGAAAGAAGCGAGTGAACTTTTCAAAGCTCATTAGGAAGAACATTTCGGGGAAATATGTGTTTCATTAGAAATCTTTTCTATTCCCCTTTCCGAGTTTCCTCCAAAAAGGTATCGCTGAAAATATAATTTGAAAACGAGAGAAAGAAAATGTTCCAAATAGTACTTATTTATTTATTTATTTATTTGTTCTAAAAACTTCCAGGTTTTTTTTTTTTTTTTTGAAAATCTCTAATCGAAGGTCTGTAAGATATTCATAACAGTGATTTGTCTTTTAATGCCTTCTAGTTTTATATGTTTAATTAAAAAAAAGAAACTTCGTAGTCCTTTATGTTCATTTGTTTCAATACCTTATGGGTGGCACCTACTTTAGTTACCTACTTTAACTATAAAGAATCATGATGTATTTTCAAAACATGGATACTTTTGTCATGGGTTTGAAAAAATGTTTTTAAATAAAATTGCAATTGCTGTTTTTAGATGTTTTTTTTTTGGCTGCGATCCAAACATTAAAACAACTTTTTCATTTAGAATTTTTCAATTAATTCTACAGGAAGAAATCGGTTTAGAAATATTTGTTTTTAGTAAGGAATTTTATTTTTTATTTAGGGAGAGTGCTAAGCATGCGCTACTTGACATCGTCTTTATTTCTGAGGAAGCATGTGTAAATAATTCGATTGACTTTTTGATGCAGGAAAGCCTTTTAGCTAGCAGCTTTAGCGGGGAGTAGTTTGTTGAAACGTTCCTCGCTACTGTAAAGGCGAGCCGTCTTGACGGCGAGTAGACTGTTTAAACTATCCTCATTACTTTAAAGGCCAGCCGCCTTGGTGGCGAGTAGTTTGTTGAAACTTTCCTTGCTACTCTAAAGGCGAGCCGCCTTGGCGGTGATTATGTGTTCTAAATTGAATTCACTACTTTAAAGGCGAGCCGCCTTGGCAGCGAGTAGTTTTCTGAAACTGCCTTCACTGCATTAAAGTCCGTGCAACGCCGGGCCTCGCAGCTAGTGTAAAAATAATTTATGATTTAACGGAGCAATACTTGTATAAAGTCCGCCCCCGCTGGATTTCTAGTAAACATCAATATGCATACATATCGAAAAAAGATCAGTTACGGAAAATATCTTGATAGAAGCGATTGTACCAGATAGAATTTGTGATACTCACACTTGGCAAATTTTAGTTTTGTGCAATTTTCTGCGGGCATTCAAAAAAAAGGGAAGGTCAGTCTTATTTATGACTTATGATTTGAATTGCATAAAATGCTTGTCAACTTTCAACACACAAACTTGCTTTCTTTGGAATAAATAACGTATGTTCACAATAACTATTAAGATTCTTCATAAATCATTCTCTAGCTTTCATGTATTAGTGTCTCTCCAACGGTTTCAGGCCAGTTATTTCAGCAAATCTCTCTTACAAACCCCACATCTCTCTTCACTAACCTCCTCTGAGCATTTGTTTAAACAAGTCGTGCATAATCCCTTAAGGTTCCAAACTTACTTCGCTGTTGTTAGACTAATGGCAGGTAAAGCCATTTTGCTAAATATGGATTCCAGTTAACATTGCAGTTTGTTGCTCCGAGCTAATATCCGGTGATGAGCATGTTCTGAGAAATAGGCTAACTAATTTCCTCTTATATATTTGGGTTTTAGTTAATAGTCTTAATTGGAATTTATCAATAATATTTTACATCGTTATGCATGTATAATAACGTAAATGAACATTGTTTGTTTTAGAATTGAGATGAAGTAAATAATAAGGAAAAATAAAACCATGGCAAAAATGACTTCCGCACCCATCTTGATTCGTTGAAGCCACAATATTTGTTTTATTGCTTCTGGAGGGGGCTAACCTTTGCCAGAATTTGTTTTTCGCTTAGATCTTTATTCTTTGCCTTCTGTAAAGCGTCGAATTCGTATTTAAATTCCCATACATATTTAAAATGTTATGCCAGGTAGCGCTATAAAAAAATAAGTGTTTTTTTGTGAAAATAAGTCAGACACACGACACTTTTCAACCTACATGTCATGCCCCATCATGTTGGAAGTGTGTGCACTAGTTGATATTCGAAAAACGTCGCTAACTTCTCTTTTAGCACATCGAGCTAAACCATTCCAGTAATTGATGTGCAAAAAGAGAAGTTACAAGCGTTTATAAATATCAACTAGTACACACAATTCCAACATGATGGAGTATCTTGCTATTGCTAAAGAAGGGGTTTCAGATCGTGGTCCGGAAATTTATCGAATTTAATCCCAATTAAGAACTGCTGTGTAATTTTAAAGCACATAGTTACTGGGCGTAGCCCCACTTCATTTTCAGACTACTGAAATTGCGCAAGATTATCGCGAGAAATCATGGTTTTCCGTACTTGATCGTATCCAAGCGGCATTGAAAGAAAAAAAAAGGTTTCCAAATCAAATATTGAACCTTTCCTCAATTATGTACGTGAACTGTGCTTATATAACTAAAAAGTTAATAATTCTCGTCAAAATAAATACTTGGTTAAATGCAATTAAATCGTTTATTTCAGAAACCACCTAAGTGCGTTTTTTTCAAATTTCGGAAAAATAAAAAAAAGTGTTTTGCAGCTTAAGTATAGGTCTAGTCAACTTGAAGTATTTTTTACCAAATAAAAAACATGCCATTGGGATAATCAATCTTTTATTTAGTTTTTTTTCTTTTTTTAAGTTATAATTTTCAGTTTTTAAGTTATAATTTTTTTTAAAAATGCACTTAGGTGGTTTATGCAATAAATAAGTGTATCCAAAGTGATTTTTTTTAAAAATTGTAATTTAAATTAAGTCAAACCATTATTTTTTACCTGTTTTGGTGCCAAGATTAAGTGACAGACACATTTAAGTATAAAAATGAGTTTTTACTATGTCGAAATCGAAAAATACAAGTAGACTGACTACACGCTACAGTATATCAAAGATCTGGCATTATTCACTTATTCAGCTTCTGGAAATTTCTTGTCAGTTGTTGCCCATTGGATGATATTGTCATAGAAGGCTGCATATCCGCTTTTCCCGGAGCATCCTTGTTGTCGAGAAACTGCGTTTACTTAGACACTTTGAACGGCTACTTATTTTCTTCTGGTACTTTCCTGCCTGATGTTTCGTCCGAATTTGGCATTTTCTTATAGGATTTGGGAAACCCTTTTTTGAAACTAAGAACATCGTCTTATATAAGGTGATATGCAGTAAATCTGCCAAACTAGCTTTTAGCACGAGTTCTGCATAGTCATCAGGAGTATAAATCCTGACCATCTTTCTCAAGCGACGCTTTTTGCTTCTAAAATCTCTGTCACATAGGGATTGTGAGTTACCACGTACCAGGGTAGTTGTGAGTTATTGTTTCAAAATGGTCTGAGTCACAGAAGTTTATTAAAAAAACATACAACTGGTGAATGTCACCAATCATGACGAGTGAAATTTACCGCAGAAAGAACCTAAGCGACGGCGCTTTGGTTCTTTCTGAAATGAACGGATTATTTTCAAGGGTTCCAATTCAAAATTGAAGGCATTGCTAATATTAATTTTAGGTTATTTTTGCACTAAAATATGTATTTATATTTAAATTGTACAGTACCACAGAAAACTCATTTTTTGATATTGTGTCACTTAGGTGGCTTCTGAAATAAACGATTAAATTACTCTTGTGCATTTATGAAAATTGTAGATTTTTTTTGTGGTGAGTTTTCCATTCTGGCTAGGGCTTGCACTATAAGTTACTTAAACTGCTGATCCGTACTGAGATCTTTGAAGATGTTTTGTTGTATATTATGGCAAATTTGCTTTTATAAAATTTTCAGATATATTTCTAACAGATGATTAGTTGGATACGATTGGTGTTGAATTCCCATTTTACCACCTTCTGGAGGTTTGCTAAAACTGCTTCGCTAATTATTATTTTTGCTTATTATGTCCTATCAATTCTTAAAACTGGATTGCTTGTTTTCAAGGATAGTTTTTTTTCAAGTGTAGGATATTTTTAGTTTAGGTTAATGGCGTAACTTAAAGATTCGATTGAATTTTTTTGAATTTAATGTTAAAAACAAAATACCAAATGTTTTACTTAATAACATTGCATTGAATATGTCTAACTATCTTGTTTTTTACAGATACATTAAGCTCTGTTCTTTTTGTAAGCCACATAAAGCTTATCATTAGTGACTTCTTTTCACAATCACAATTGATAAATAACCAAAGAGATTTACCCAAGGAAATGTCGGATTAATTAGACTCATTAGTTTTCATAGAAAGATTTCGTATTGACGTTTTGAGCCTCTAAGGGAACTTTATCTTCTGACACAAAAGAAAACGTCATGTTAGTATTTGGAAAGACAATTTAGAAGAAGATTGAATGCGTTATAGAAAGAAGGAAAGAATTTCTGATTTGAATAAAAAGTGTTTTCTTTATTTTTTTCCTGCAGTACTTTTTCTTCATTTGAATGCAAACAAATAGACTATTTAATAAAGAATGATCTTTCTCACTGTGGTCTATTTGTAAATAGTAAATAATTAAATAAAAAAAAGAAAGAAAGACTTCAAATCGATTAGCATGTAAAGTATTTTGTTCAAATAAAAAACAGATCATCGATTGAATTTTCATTACCATACTATTTTGCTTTTGATTACAAGATATTGTTTTATGCAGATATGGGTGATTCTCCAAAAACCTGGCATTTTCGACTCACAAACTCTATAAAAATAAAAATGCTTAAAAAAATCTAAAAAAAATCATACTTACTCTTTGTTAAGAGCTTATTAAGAGAAAAATAGAGGGAACTCACTTTAAGTATGCTACACCCCCCAAAAGGGGGGGGGTCAATTTTTTCAAACCGAGAGAGTGACAAGAAGCACTAAGCGAGCAAACAAATGAATTTTATCAAGGATTATCAGAAATTTTACAACAATAACAAAGAAATAACTTCAACATGAATGAAAAACTATGTTTATTGTTGACAAACAACACTAAATTACAACCTCCTTAAACGAACACTGTTTTATGAGATGCAGCATCCGACAAATTTAATATTTATATAAATTAATTCATCAATATTCGAACATGTATAGCTATTACTTTTAATGTAATTCTCTAAGTGTTTTATTTCTAATTGGTATAATTAATTAAATTAAGCTGTCACAATAATTATTGTTGCCTCTATCACTACCATTGTTAGCATCAGTTTCAAAATAGAATTCAACTAGAGCTTAATTCTAAACCAAAATAGTTATTAACAATTTTCAGAGTAAGTACCAGGTTTGTTAATTTAAATTATCCAGTTCAGAAAGATAATTTACTTCAGGCAAAAAAGCTGTTCTCTAAAATGAATCTACAACAAAATTTAATGTAACTTCACTCACCTATTCGAGCAGCGTTAAAGTTAAAAAATGTCTAACCGACAGATTTGTTTTGAAAAATTCGTCTGAAAAACAAGAAACAAACAACTAAATAAAAGAATTATTTTACAGTTACATTTTTTAATTTATCGTCTGCCAACTTTTTATCATAATCTTAGTTCTAAAACTAATGTTTGGTAAATAAATCCATCTATTCTACCGGATGTTTTACCAGTGCTTTAAAAGTAATGCTAGAGTGACATTTTTTTTTTTTTGCGCCAGGAGAGGGACATTTTTTTTGCGCCAGGAGAGGGACATTTTAATCAAAAAAGGCTGATATTTCTACCCGGAATTATATAGAAGGTAAATAATGGTATTTTTCTCTTTTATCCTCTTAACTCAATTACACACTGCAGGCAGAATTATTATTTTTATTTTATTTAGAACAGAAATGTTGGCCAGGAGAGGGACATCGAAAATGTTACATACCTCATTTTGAACTAAGGAAAAATAATACGAACAGCAGACACATTCTATAGACAAAATACTCTATGAGTCCAAAGAAGTGATGAGAATAAACAGTGTTATAGTACTGCAGATTCAAAATTCCTTCTTTTTGCCTTTAATAATTGAACCAATTTGTAGGCCAGGAGAGGGACATGCAATCTGGGGACAAACTTCAAAATGATGTACCTGATTATATAACCATTTAAATAAGCTAAAACAACACTATATTACACTCATAACTATACATAATTCAACACTACAAGTGGAATTTATGCAATGTTCACGTAAAATTTTAAAATAATTTATTTACATTTTAGAAACAGGGTGGGACACGCAAAAAAGGTGACTTTTTGGCTATTCAAAAATTTTTGTAGAAAAAAATAAATGAAAAATTGCTTTGATATGGATTGAATAACATCAGAATAAGTATGTCTAACAATTAAAAAAATAAAAAAACCTTTCTAGGTCAAATAATTTTTGTGCTGTCCTACGGGGACATCATATTGTTCGGATTTTGGAGAATCACCCATATGTGTTCATATATTCCAGTCATACTAGCCATACTAAGGTACATTTATTGACATGATTAATATTTGAATAAAATTGTTTAACGACCTTTGTATTAAGTACAGCGGAACATTGCTTAAATGAACCCCAAGGTACTATTCAAATTAATTCGTCTTTACCGTAGTTCGTACTATCCGAAAAGCAATACAAACCATACAGCGAGGTCGAAAAAGTAGGTCGTCTTAGCAGTAGTAATTAGTTTTGAGCTTGTTCAACTTAATGATATTCGACAGTATTTACAGTTAATAAAAAAATAACTTTGTTTAATTGACTTAAAGTTATTTTGTATTCGTTAATGAATACTGTTTTTCTCAGAGTATATATTTAAGAATGTTTTATTCAATAGTTAATAATATTTTCAACTAAAAGTGTTCTGAAAAAAGTAAACTGTTGTTTCTAGAGTATAATTGTGGCAACCGTGGTTCCGATTTTAAACTGTAAAATTCACAATAATAAACTGTAAAGTTGCTAGTTTCGCAGTAATAAACTTCATAATAGCTAATTTTAATTTATTACTGTTAATTAAAGTTTATTACTGTTCATTTTAAAGTTTTAAACTGAAAACTCTGCCACCAGTATTATACTCTAAAAACAAGATGTACCTTACCCAGTGTAAGATGTACCTTATGGGCCTGTCTCATAAAAAAAGTTAATTTGTTCAAAGCATTCATGCTCAAAAAAATTAAAGTTGATGGAATCATATGAAACATTTTATAGAGATAGATACATGTAAGGACTTAAGAAAAAAAAATTGTTCCTAAACGTATTCTTAATATTTCAATTTATAGCATTTACAAAAGTAAAATAATTTTACAATATAGTTCAAAAATTAAAAATACACTTTTAGAGTTAATCAAAATATTTCATGCAATACGCTAAATTTCCCTCTGATTTTCAAAACTAGTTGAGTATCCGCTAAGTTTACATGCACTTACAGTGCATCAACATCTAATATAGTTAGCCTTTAGTATTGATAATAGTATTAAATATATTACTTTTATGTTTACAAAGAACGCTAATTTTTTTTTTATTCAGAGTTACATACAAACAACTAAAGCGCTTAAAATACATCAACATGTAATATAGTTTAGCCTTTAGTATTAATAATAGTATTAAATACATTACTTTTGTATTTCTTAAAAATGTGAATTTGTCTCTTATTCAGCGTTACATACATACATACAAACAAACAAACAAACCCACACAAGAAACTAAAATGTAATAATAAAAGTGTATTAAAAAGTGAGCAACATATGATGCAACAATGATCAAATGCAACGCATTTGATCATTGTTTTAACAACTTAAATGGAAATAAAGGAGGCTTTACAAAATCAGTATGATGACAAGCACTGAACAGTTCTCGACAAATGAGCATGCCATATACTTCCCTTTTCACTAAGCCAACCTCGGTTAAATGTACATTTTTCTTCCTTCATAGACAAAAGGGTTGTGATGTTTATGTTATGACGTAAATGTTATGAATTGTACGGTTTTTTTTTTTGTCTTGTCAATTTGGGGTGCGCTGTTTCACTTTTTCAACTGCATCGTAATCTGGTGTAAAGTCTGACTTCCACAGTACATACATGTCATAGGGACCCGTTCATAGGGTAAGCGACCTTTCACAGCACAACATCACATGCACATAAAGAAAGGACAAAGACAGGAGAGAGAAAGTACATCCATGCCCAGCCGGTATTCGAACCAGGGTCTCTTCCCATCCCAAACAGACTTCTCTGACTTTATAATGACACCAAATGATGTAAATAATTAGCTTTTGACTAATCTAGTTTTTCTACCAAGGAGTGTTAAGATTAACCTCGATCATTCATTTTTTACTAAATTGCTACTGATATTAAGTTGATAAACAAACTTTTTATGAGTATTATGAGACAAAAAAAAATTTAGTAGACCTTTATGGATTCTTGTGAACAAACCTTCCCTCTTCCCAGAAGAAAAAATCAGGCTGTGCTAATGCAAATAACATCTTTTTAATATCTGTGAGGGCATTTCCCATTAAACTTTTTGTTTGGGTAAATTTTAGGACTAATACAGCAGCCTTTTAAAGATGAACTAGGCTGTCAACATCTTTGGAGTTTCATTTGAAAACAAAAATATGCTTCTAAAAATGTAAAAATATTGTCCTATTTTTCAAAAAAACAGTATTCTTGATCTTGTAACAGGATTATGCACGACTGTCTAATGAAATTAGAAATCAATTCAATTAATGGATTCTAGAATTGGTTTAAGATATGGTTTGTCATCAAATAATGTTTGTCGATATTTCTAAAAGTCTAAACTTATCAAACGCACCAAAACAAATATTTCTTACTCCTATGAGTTACTTTGACAATTTTCCAAAAGCTATCTTTCAAATGAATTTCATAGATGCACACTAATTCTCACTCAGCAATCAATGTTTACGTTATCAAGATCAATACATTTTGCTTGCTGCTATAGATTGATGATTTAGATTATACATACAGTGTAAGATGAGGATCGATCCATGCTTTAGAACTATTTATACCAATAGTTCCTCCGAAGGAGTTCTAGTTGTAGCAATTTCGCTAATTTTAACGTAAGACGTATGAATGGGTATAGCTTATATTTCAATAGCGCTGTCTTTACTTAATAGATTATATATTATTTTGAAATTGAATACTATTATCTTACATTGCCGAGTTATAAAAGACTAACAAAATTAGGCCAACACTAGGTGACCCGTGCGGAATTCCGAAAAAAAAAAAAAAAAAAAAACTCTAAACTTAAAATTTAATACGACAATTTTTATTGGCTTCATTTGCACAACATCGCCATCTACTGCCGTCGTTCTGACAACTTTTCAAAGAGATCAAAGACACGTTCACTTTTACAACTACTACAAAAGTGTTACCCTATATTAAAATCAAATACCCAAGGCTACTACTAAACTAAATACTAACGTTATCGCAAAACTACCATAGTATTTTGAAACAATAAAAGTTACAATTAAGGTTTACCGAGCTAAGCCTTGGCTTGAAATGTCGCATTTAAAATTGATTTGAGCAACAATGTAACGATTTTGACAGTTGAGCAAAAAATTTAACTTTTTCAAACTTCAATCGCTTATAAGTCGCTTAAACGTGGATTTTCGAGATTCTCGTTGCGCGGCGCTAGCGGAGAAACGTTCTAAAGAACGCATTTTTTTTAATCTTTCGAATGAAATCAAAATGGAGACAAAACGACAATTATTTCGCTAGATAGAGTCAATTTTGTGCCCAAAAATTGAAGTTCGAATAAAAAACGAACCGACACTTTTTAGAGGGTGGGTCTAATTTTCGTCAATAGCCCGCGGGATAAGCTTCAAAATCATAAATTTTCTTGCAATTCGATAAAGAAATGAGCCAGTTTCGACCGGGTATAGGATTCGGCTTAGAGAAATAATATATGGAGATCACTCTAGTTGTCTTTTTCGATCTGATTACCAATATACCCAGTGTGATCTGAAAATAATATAACTTTTACTTTAAATTATAGAATACGATGCAAAATCTAGCAATGCTTTCAGCATCATACAGTTACGCCTTTTTCGTTTTGTCAAAATTTTACTCATCATAGTTGAAGGTTTAAAAATTGCGAGCATTTTAATGACAGTAGTTTACGTGCTTAAGTCATAAAAACACAATGGAATTAAACAGTGGAGCAAATATTAAGTTTTGTTTTAAATTGGATAAAAACCTACTTGGTAAGATTGTATGAGTTGTACTGAAGTTTACACGTTTTGAAAATGTCCATATTGGTTTAAGTAATGATTTAATACCTGAACAATTAGAAGCCTCAAATTATGCTGCTGAGTTAGATAAAACATTACGTTACTACTCGCTATCGATACAAAAAGTGGCTGTGAGCATGCTCCAAGAAGAATTAAACCCATTATATTGCGCAACATTAAAATATTAACAGACGATTTGTTTGAAAGAAAAGACTGCATGTTTTGTTTTACATCACTTGAATGAAAATCGAAAAAAAAAAATGATCGTGTAAAGAACTGCAAAGACATCATTGCAATAGATGGGTAAGGGGTCCATATTTTCTTCATTCACCAGATATTTCAACGTACGATTATTTTCTGTTCTCAAAATTGAAAACGGCGTTGAAAGGACGTTTCGTTGTGATATTTAAGTCATTAAAGTAGCTGTGACACAGGTGCTGAAGAACATTGTCAAAAACTAAATTTTAAATTTTATGTATTAATTGGTTCACCGTTTAAAGCAATGCGTTGAGTTAAATGGATTATATTTAAATATATATATATATTTGTTTTAAATTCTATTGACACACTTATTATGCTTAATCACTTAAAAGTTCGGTAATTTTTATATTACACTGTGTATGAACAGATAGCAGGCTTTATATACATTTTTTTAAATCTCTTTACACAATGTCGAAAGTTTTTTTATATGCAGTAAACTTTTAACGATATTTAATAAATTGGAATATGGTTATAAGACTGCAAGCATTATTTTCATATTGTAGCATGCAATCATAACAGTAAGAAGATACAAAAACAACTTCTGAACGTGTAAAAGAATATCCGTGCTCTAGAAGTCAATATTTTAAAATAATCGTTAGACATTTTGGGTTGGTGCAAATTTTCAAGGTTTTAACATTGTGTTGTCTACTGGTATTTTAGTTGTTTTAAGGAACGCCTTTAAGAAAGTAGTCTTTTTCAAATTACATTTTCTTTCACTAAAAAAATCTCATCGAATAATCCTCATCCTCATATACTTTTTTTTTCAGATTTTTTACTTTTTTTAGATTATTTATTTATTTAGTCATTGTCTCTCAACAAGCCAAAATTGAGGGTTGCTGAAAGCCAAATTGGGCAACCCTCTCTCCCAAAACCTGTAAAAAAAATCTGGAATCCAATTCCGGGACAGTATCCTTCCAAATTCGGGCAATTATATTATTACTATGATGGCACGTGCTAAATTTTGCAGGGTTGTAAAACCCTAATATTGTCATCTAAGTGAAAATATGAGACATGTTTAAACACTGAACCAAACGAGATAGATCCGCTTTGAACAGGCACTATAATCCTTTTAAGGGCATGTTTTGAACGCTTCATGAACACTTAATGTTATTGGCAGCGTAGAGAATCTGCGCCCACTTTATACAAGATACCAACATCACACACAAACGAATGTCTCAGAAACAAATGTGTCAAAAAATCGAGGCATTTATCGAGATCCCGAATGTGTTTTTATTTATATTTTTATTTCAAGAGACAGTTAAAATTAGATTAATAGCCAAGAAAAGCTTTTCCTCATCGACAGAGCAACGCCGACAGTTGGGTTATAGTCATATGAATTCAAACCACTATAATCAAACCTATATATTTATTATGATAGATATTTATTGATATTCCAGAAATAAATACATTGAAATATCCTTTATTATAAAGTTACTCACACACAAGTTGACAGATCCGATACTTCAGTATATTTCTTACCGTTTCCGGTGTATTTACTAATTCCAGATAGAATTTCAAAACATATTTCAAATTAGTTTTGAACCCAATAGTAACACAACTAAGAGCGTAAAAGGGGAGAACCGAAAGAAAATTCAAGGAGCTAATTAAGTGAGTGTTGCCATAGAAACAGGGAGGTGATATAGCTGGAGCAATAGATAGCAGTTTCTTATTTTTCAGAGATGATACCTTTAGACAAATGCAATAGCAGAATGAATGATTAAATTTTCTGCATTCAGAATAAACTATGTTGTATCTACAGAAGTTCAAAATAAGTTACGATTTTTAGAGACACATGAATAAATTAAACGTATGTTTCTAGGACGATTCTGGCAGAGTTATTATTTATAATAAAATCAATTTTCATTGCTACTCTTTTTCACATAAAATGCTCCAACGCTGTCAAGTGTTAAAACCTTTTGCAGAAATATATTTAAATGTCATCCTTTTTTAAACTTACATTTTAAGAAATAGTTCACTGCTGCGTTACCACGCTCAATATTATTCATGCGCTTATATTTTTTTAAGGGGGAAAATGTCCTTTCCCCTTACTAAGCTTTACAGTAACGTTTGAATATCCTACGTTTTAATTTAATTATTTACAAGGTGATCTAAATAAATTTCATGTTTTTCGTAATTGACGTATATTTTCCCAGGAAGTAACATTTTACTTTTCACGAAAAATATTTATCTGGGGACCTTATGCTTCCGTTTAACATTTCATTTTTAGGTTAGGAGTACTATGTTTTTTTCTTCTTCTTTACCTTCTACATTTTTCAAGACTATTTTATGTAACAAACAATAAGATTAGAGAAGTAATACACCGCCAACTCGTTCATTTCGATCCACGGACTGCTGTTTCGGGCTTATTATGCCCTCATTAGCATGGAATACGAAAGTAAACGAGTTGGAGGCAAAAATCCTCTTACAGAGCAAAGAGAGATGAAAAAAACTGGTAGCTAATCTGAAATTAGAAAACCAGCGATCGACCGCACATGGGAACGGTACAACTGGTAAATTTTAAGGCAGAGCTCGGGTATAAAGATGTGAGTAACCGCTCCTAAGCCAGTGATGAACCGCCCCTAAGCAAGGGTGCTTAGGGGCGGTTACTCACTGCTTTATACCCGAGCTCTGCCTTAAAATTTACCAGTTGTACCGTTCCCATGTGTGGTCGTTGGCTGTATTGCCTGTTCCTGCCTTAGACCTTATTTAGGGGCGGTTACTCACTGCTTTAATAAAAATAGGATCATTTGTTTTTTTAAAAGAACTTCTTAATGCAGAAACTCAGTAAGTAAGATCCATAGCTACATATAGATAGTGACCCCATTCCACTGATTCCATTCGTAAAAAAACTAACTGAATGAAATGAAAAAAAAAAGAGAAAACATTCCGACAACCTAAAACAAATATTGAATACAAGAGACTTCCTTGACAAAGTATTTGGGATTTTTGTTATTATTTCCGTTAGTCAGTCGTCATGTCGTTAAAATGGGCCAGCTTTAGCATTTCAAAAAAGTATTAATTTTTTGATTATAAACATTTTAAAATTAGTTATAACTACAGCTTTTATTTTATTCCAGAGACTGAACGAGCTATGTTATTTCGCTTGAAAATCATTAAAATGCTTAAAGAAAAAGTTAAGTTAGTTTAGTATTGCTGCACACTGTTTGGATTCAAATCAATGTTTCGATTTTACTCCTATAAATTTATTCAAATGATTAAAGACAGTTTAAAGTATATTTCTGAATAAATTGATCAATCCAAAGTTACTACTGCTTTAGTTAACTCATTGTTAAGCGGTCTATTGCATGACCTTCAAGCTGTTCCGTATTTATCTGCAGTTGGACGAATACTTATGCTACTTGCTCTCGTACACTTCAATGTTTCTATTTTTTATTTTTTGCTGCCTAGTTCATTTTAAGTCATATTTATTTTGCATTCCAATTGTATAATCTGTTCACGTCAATTTCGTTTGGAGTTTTTTTATTGTTATGAATAGGTTTATTACTTAGCACTCTTAAAATTACTTTGACCAAAAATGGGTCCACCGAATATTAGAGATTTTCACTAGTTTACGTAATTTCTGAGAAATTTTAAGCTGTATTACGACTTTATTTTGCGAAAGTAACAGCATGTCTTATTTTAACAATCAGTGCATTTTTTTGCATAAAAAAGGAAACCTTCAATCACTTTTAGCATTGCAAACCAGGAACTGTGGCAGAATTTAAGTCCTTAAAATTCTGAAGCAATAAACTCTAGATGGAACGTAAAATCAGACACAAAAGTCTGAAGCAAGAAATTTAAAATTGAAGAAAAGGGAATACGTTAACCCGTTTTTGCCTGACTTCTTATTCTGTACAAGTGTTTCTAAATATTCCGGTATTTATTTTCTATTCTTTCTTTTTTTTTTTTTTTTTTTGTTATGCATGACAAAAACTTAATGCGTTATGTATACCTGATTTAAAAGGCTTACCTAACGTGGTACATGACTTAAAGGGTAACAGGTAAATGACTTAAATACGCCTTCCTTTAATGTTGGGCATTACATAATTACAGTAACATTATTTATTTTAACCACTTTTACTTTATCCATTTTCTTTAACTACTTAAGCTTTTTTTTAATGCATTATTATTTCTTAAATGTCTCACTTTATTTTAAAACACACCTTCCTTTTGAATTTCGCTCTTGGTTTTGTTATGAGCGCATTCAACAATGTTAAAAAACTATAAGATTTTTCCATCACTCTTTAGTTAGATTGGTGATACATTACATCCCGAAAGCAGAATACTGCAAAATCGGCGACGTACGTCGCAGAACAGACATCGGGGCTGCAGAACAGTTGTATTCAAAATTAAGCAACCGAAAAAAAAAAAAAAAAGTTATAGTTCAAAAACGAGCAAAAAAAAAAAAAAAAAACGTTTCGCTCGTAGCCCATGTC